>JAQGBE010000703.1:0-15415 GCA_034698225.1 Scheloribates latipes | reverse complement strand
TAAGTGAAAGGTTAGGAAGAGTTAGGTCATAGTTTGGTTCGGTAGAGGCAAACTGTCAGAGGTCTGGTACCTTACAGCCCTAATCGAATTCTTACCATATTTTTGAGAGCATTCCTTCTGAAAAAAATGTTTTACGCGATTCGCAGCTAATCACACTAAAATTATATCCTGCTACATTTATCAAATTAAAAGCAGATTCCAAGTATTCATATTATCACCAAAAGCTCTATCGCCACAGATATTGCAAATTTAATTGTAAATTTTCAATTCTAGAGCATATATTTTAATCTGTAAAACATTTTGAACAAGATTGTCTTAATTAAAATTATCTGCAAATTTAAATGTTTATAAATATGAAATATCATATATTAGCAATAGATTTGACTAAATCCAGAAAGCCTTGGTGCCCATTGGGCCTGGCACATCCGCCATCTTCCACAATCAAATTGGTCATATATGTATCCGCCAACGGTTTGACCAAATCTATTGACTTCAAGAGCTTTGAGTACTTCTCAATTGCCTTCTCTTCAGTCCTGTACTTCAGAAGAAGATATCTTTGCAAAAGATATTTATAAATATGTTGTTTAACGCTAAAAGAAAATCCATTTAGACCTGGTTAAGCAAGTATGATAAGTCACCTAATAGTGTGAGTGTCGTTAGCACGGTCTGGATTGAACAAGGCAATTGCCGACAACTGAAAATATCAAACAGCTGTTGAACTAGTACACAATATCAATACATACAAGATCAATAATAACATAATCTGAGTCCCATTCGGCGACCAATATGTCATAGAACGTTTTGAGCGAATAATACAGCTTTGGATGCGTTTCCTTGATTACATCCATGCGAATCAAACACGTGCTCAACCTATCGCTGGCCTGAGAACCGTAAACGTGATTATCCTCTGCCGAGAAGTGCAATGACTTACTGTCGGAACGATCAGGTATTGAGTGCCGCCGTCATCGAAGTAATTGGTGACACCTCTGATGTGGTATATCTCCATCAGTGCTGGTTTAGTGATCTGAAACCTGTCATCAAAGTCTTTGATCTTCTTATAAGCCACCAAACTCTTTGGTATCGCAATCAGTCCTTCAATCTCTATCTTCTTGGCATTCTTCAGCACTTGAATCACATCTGTGAATGTGAACGCTTCTGATGTGATCGTACCGATCGGTGTCTTCAGGTTATTAGTGATGGCCAACAGTTCGCTCAAATATTTTCCCTCCATTTCACTCAAATTGTTTCTGTAATCAGTGATCGGTCGCGAAACGGGAACCAAAGCCAAGTCATTCGAGTCTTCATTAGCCAGTATTGGCTCGTCTGTCGAGTCCTGGATCTCCGACTCGAAGAGTGACAGATCAGTGACCGGACTCGAGTCACTCGACTTAACCGTTTGGTCGTCAATATCTGTCTCGGCTTTGCTGTCAAGCATTTCGTTAATAGTGTCGTACATCTGGTTAATCGAGTAAATCGTGTGACTCGAAGTGTCCGATACTCCGTCCGTAGCGGTCAGAAGGGGAACAAACGAATTGTATATCCGTTTGTGTGGGCCGTCCCAGTCTTCACGAGTTTGGTCATTCTGAATACTCACAGATGTTTTCGAATTTCTCCTTTTCCTTCCTCCAGGTTTCCTAACTCTGCGTTGCTCTTCACTCAGAATCCACTCCTGGAACTTGAAATGTGACACCTCTTGTGAAATCCACAGATGAAATACCTTTTTCATTCCCACTTTGACGCACTTCTCGAGCCGACAGGCCTTACATCGCGTCCTATTATCCTTGTTTACTCGACAATCGCCGTCCAGACGACACTTGTACTGGTTGTGACAAAAATTGTGTTACATTTTAAAAGTGTCTTCGATAGTGCAATCGATAATCTATTTGCAAAGCAATCAATACAATAATTTACTTTAGGTTTGAGACCATTCCGTCTGAAGAAGGCTTTGCAAGACTCGCAACTCCAGACATCAAAATTGTATCCTGCACAGTGATTGCACGAAGAAAATTGCAATTTACTTAATTGACAACTAGTTTTTTGGTTTACCAAAAGCCCTGTCGCCACAAATCTTGCACAGTTCTAAATAAAACTCTTGGCATTCACTCATCGCAAATGTAATAAATAAGTGAATTTGTTTTTAATTTAATTTACAACGACTAAAAACGAAACGAAATGTTGTTAAAGGTTAAAATTGATAATTAATTATCGTTAAAATTTATGCGATAATTATGCTTCCATAGAAACCAGTGTCTTATCGATGAATATTACCATGGCAATTCCCACATTATCAGAGATGATTCAAAATTTTAGTGCTTATGCCCTTATGATTGATATTCTGGTAACAATTAACACAAAAATAATTGAAAGAGTTGTTAATATTCAACAATTTGTTTGGCCAGAGTAAACCACATGAGAGAAATAGAACACAAGGAGACCACAAATGAGCCTGATCAAAGGACAATGCAGTTCTATTTAAAATTGAGTTATTCATTGATTTAAATTCCCGAATCTAAATGAAAATTAATCTAAAAGTAGAATTCAATTGCTATTTTTGGTTTCACTCTAAAATTGGATGACTTTGTCCAACCATTAGTGGGAATTTATCAGCTAGATAAATTGTCGTGGAGCCCATTAGAGAGTCTGGTCTGCGAATTAAATGAGATGGCTTGTTTTTGCTGCGGCGTCGAGTGAAATTGACTTGTTATTTATCTGGTGGAAGTGAACAAGAACAAAGAAAAGAGCAGATAGAGAGTGCATCGCTTACATTACATTACATTACATTACATTACATTAGTAGTAAAGTAAACCTTTTATTCGTTTAAGGGATTGGATTCATAAGAGAAGCGCTTTTTGTTGGCCACCAGTCGGTCAGTGCCGGCGCTCTGTCAGTGCTCACGGAATTGGATTCATTGGCTTATTATGGAATTGCGATCAAAACTAATTGCTATCGAATGGCAGTCATCGCTGTCATTAGGCGCAGGCATTGCCTTCCCGTCTCTGGCCTATCCTTGCATTGTGTGTGCGATGCGTCCGAACAAAAGGATTGAAAGCTTAGCTCCAAATTGAGTTATCGATAGGCCTTTTATCTCTTCGGTTATACTTGAAATTGTTATTTGGGTCTCACCATTGAATACCAACCGATACAACAGAACCTCCGAAGACCTCTTTCGGGCAACTTTGCAAACCCAGGCAAATGCCGAATGCCTTTCCTCTCTTCATTACAATATTTACTCTAATCGGATGACTCAGAAAGACTGGAAAAATATTGATTCCAAACCTTTTTTGTTGACTTTGTCGCATCCGAATCAACAAAACATCGCAAAAACAAAGGCATATCATTAAAGTTTGAATACTTAGGCATTCGGTTCACTCTCGACCTCAATCTTAATATGCTATCTGTGTATCGGTATTAGCAATACGTTCGGTAAGAGGTTTAAGTCTTTTGAATTATCGACGACTAAGTATGTGATTATAAAAGTTAGCTTTAAATCAATTATCTTGGAAGAGGAATAAAATAAAAATTCTTGGTTCGTCAACTTATTTTTGTTGTTTACCAAAAACATATTTTATTTAGAAATATGGAGCTACTTAATGTCAGATTAAACAGAGCAAGTTATATAACTTGAACACGATGAGAAGATGTCCATGTTACGTGTAATCCTCTCGCCTTGGTGAAAACAATTGAGCAAAAAAGGCTTATTTATTGGATTAATAAGTGGCGGAATCGCGTAGAGTGTGTCAGCTTTGAAAAATGACTCGATTCTAATCGAATAAATGATGGTCTGATTTATTACTTCACTCTCGACAGGCCTCACAACTTAAAGATAAACAATTTCTCAAAACTTTTCGATTGAAATGAATAGAAAATCAAACATTTCGTGTCAGACACCAATGAACGCCATTTACTGCTCATTCAATGGCATAAAACTTGTGTCAAACCCCTAAACAAAAGTCAAGTCCAGCGACAAAAAAAATCAGTGGAGAGAGAGAGAGAGAGAGAGAGAGAGAGAGAGAGAGAGAGAGAGAGAGAGAGAGAGAGAGAGACCAATGCCTGTGAGTGTTATTGTTTGAGAGGCAAAAGCAAAAGTGGTATAAAAGGAAAGCGAAAGTTCATTAACTTGTCGTTAAGTCGCGAAATAAAGTCTCGTAAACGGACTCTTCGAATGAAGTCATTATTAACTCTAAACTGAAATTGCGTTTCGGGTCCACTGCTATCGGTTATGCAGCGTTGGTCTGTCGGCAGATTGCATGGTAAGTGCTGGCCATCCCTTCCCACACAGTTATATAGAGTGCATTCAATTCGATTTAGTGGTGGTCTGTATGTTATGTTTGGACACTAAGCTCTCGGAACACACATTATTTGAAATTGAATGCCTGGATAAAAGTTACAGTTAAGAGATTTGGCACGTATTCCAAGCTAACAGAGACCAGAGACTAGACGTCCGACTAGTTTCTAGAGAATCAACTAAATAATTGCTGTTAAAGCATTCGCTGGAGATTTTTCTCCTCGTTTAAAGTGTATAATGCAGTGCACAGACCGACCAATGGACTAACGGTCAGACTTGAAGTTAGTGTAACTGATAAATGAAATGAAACAAAAAGAAAGTTTCATCTCTCGGAACGGAACACTGTTTTTAAGAGCAAAGCCGTCCGCGAAGAGAATTGAGCGAAACATTCGCCAGAATTGCACAACGAATCGCATAACCATTTCGTCTCTGGTTTTTGAGCAAAATATTTATGCATTATATCCATAACTATAATAACGTTTCTCTGTTTTTGTGCTGACGTTTCCGAATGAATTCGAAGCGAATTTGAATTCGGATTTTTAATTAATTTTTTTCTTCTCTTCGTTGAGAATGAAAATGCATTCACTTTTTCTTTCTTCTCGTTTGGTCTACGAAAAGCCACAACTCTTTTGGAAACAAACGGCTGAACAACAGAATTGGTTTCGCCTCAAATGCCCCCAATTTATAGCAAAACAATTATTTTTCTAATAGAAAATTGTTTTCAATTATTATTATTTTTCGCTAAATAAGTATTTCTAGTCTCGAAAAAGCAATCGAAACGATTTTTATAATAAATTTGGACATTTTTCTCTTTGCTTTGATTCTCAGCAAAAATACTAATTCGACATTTCTTACGACATATGAGCCAAACATAAAAATTATATTATTTTTTAATGACTGTCATTCGCTTTGTTTTTTTATGCTGAGTTAAACAACTCCTGTCTTAAGCGTCGAGGCATTGTTTTTCCGAAAGCTTTCGGTGCCATATCTGCGCTCAAGTCTCCTCTCGTCTCGTCTTTTAGCAAATTTTATTACATCTCTTCGTTCACTCCAGCGATGGCTTCACTCCGAGTCCTGCCTTCGCTTCCCTTCCCTGACTATTATTGATTTACCGTGTTCTCACATTATGCTGCCCAGGGCGGAGAAGGAAAAAATTGCATAAATTATTCACTTTTAAAGGATATTCACGATAGTTGATCGAATTACTGTTGATCAAGTGATCGATTATTTGTAAGTTCTTCTGTATAACTCAACTGGATAATATATTGTTTATATGAAATTAGGTGAACAAAACTTACCAAAACTTGCTAGATTGAATGAGAATAGTAATTATCTTATTTAAAACTTGTTAATTTATCATTTTTGCGATTTAAATTTATCATGAATGAATAATTTGATAAAACATGTATTGATATCACTACATTTATATGGGTAAAATATGGGTGGGCGCTAAAATGGAAAAAGTTGACTTTTGTTAAAAAAAACCGGTATGGGGACGCTAAAGGGGTGGGATAATGCGAGAACACGGTATTCTATGTTTGGATTATTTTTGTTCTTATTTTTCGCTATTCATTACTGGTCGGGGAAACTGATTGTCGTACGGAACGAGTCTAACAGAGATGAGCACAAATGCATGTCTTACTGTCACCGCTAATGGCTGTCATTGTCATTGTTCAATTAGCAAGGACACAATCAGACACAATCAGACACAGAACCAATTATGACATGCAAGACACAAATTATTGCAAATTAAGTTTGGCTCAGATGACGGCTCGTAATGCCGACGAACAGTGAGTTACCGTTGATTTGCATGCGTCGGTCGGACAGTAGTCGATGTCCCGAACGGATGGACAGATCTGATGTCGTGTCGGCGCAGCACTCGATGCGTCCATTCGTACGCCACTTGAATATCAACTGCCGGTCAGAGACTTGGATCCAATTCTTTGTTCGCTTGGCTTGAAAATGATTTTATGAGCAAATGATTTATAGTAAGCATTCGCTCAAAGCATTGATAACATCAATAGCGGGCATATTCTGCCGCTGAGCCTAATATGCAATTTGTGTTCTCATATAATAAAATTGGATTAATGAGCCTGGCACAAATTCGGGCACAAATTCGATATGTAAACGACTGGCCATAAGTATAACATCCGAGCAAATGCTGTTTCGCTTCGAATTTCGCTCTCAACTTAATTAAGCCATTAATTCAACTCTAAATGAAATGTCAGTCCAAATGACATCGGAATTGATTTGTCGGACAAAAAGTTGTTTACAAATAGTTTTGTAATAAGTGTTCCGTCGATGGGATGCGTCGGCCGTCCAATCGGTCCTCAGATTTATGGTCGAAAACACCCATTAATCCATTAGCAGAGCATATCGTCCGTATCAGGCGTTTTAATTTAGCTTGCCAATCAATTTGTCGAGCGCTCCGATTTTTAATTAATCATGTGCAAAATAGTTAACTTTTAATTGGCCTAATTTGGAGCCTATCTACACTGTGCTCGCTCATAGACCAGATTCGCTTTGCACAGCACATCAGACCAGAGCAGACACACGACGTATGTCCGCATTTGTGCGCCGAATGGCTGTTATATTAGAAGAAAAACGAAATTAATTTTGATGTCCGTTATCTGATGAACAGTTCCGACGGCCGTCATATTGATAACGGCTGACATCAATCTTATTATAGACGCGAATATGAATTCTATGACAATGTGTTCATCCCTTTGGGCGGAAAGAGAGCCCATTATAATAAAGTCATCGTTTAATTAAAAGTGAATTTTTGATAAATTATCGCAAACACGGGTTTAACGGATTTGCTTATGGCTGACGACCGACCGATACAGACAATGAATGTGTAGAATAATGAAAACACAATAAACAAATGTTTGTATATCGAGCACAAAAAAATCCTTAAGACTCAGCGCTGACCCTATTATCTGCTAGTATTTGATTGTTTGTTAAGTTTTATCACTAGATTAGGAGAATGGAGGAGAGAGAGAGAGAGAGAGAGAGAGAGAGAGAGAGAGAGAGAGAGAGAGAGAGAGAGAATCACAAAGAGATCTAATTTCCAGTCTATTGTTCTATTCGTTAACAAAACTAAAGACATGTTTCGGACAATCGATGCGTTAAAACGAGTAGAGAAGAGAAGACGAATCCTCGGAATAACACGAATTAATCGTCGATTTAATTGAATTTTTGCCTTAAATTTATCATCACTTCTGGGCAGTTGACGACTGAGTGTTGATCGTCGAGTGCGCTAATAATAAAACAATTATCGCGACAATTGTCGAGATGTGTGACTGCAGACACGACACTGACGGCAGTGACGGCTTGTCTGAAGATGTCTTCATTACCCGATTGAGCCGTAAAGAGAGAAAGATATGGACACAAAAAAGTTTGGATCGATTAGTGGAGCAGAAATTTTTTGATACCATTGCCGACCCAATGCCAGACACATCGCAATCGCATTATTCGCGATTCAATATCTCTAATCGCAAGAAGCGGTCCAATGGATTGCTGGCTAACTGCGATCGGGAGGTCGGCCTCCGTTGTAGTCGTTTACGGCGACTGCCATTTGACAGTGAAATAGATTGTGTTTTACTTTATTGAACGATTGACGCCATTCAACGGCTCTTACAGTAGGCTCTTGTATATGCACTCCAATTGAATGGTGAGCTGAGAATACCTTTGATGTAGTGTTTGATATCAAACAGTGATCTAAAGCCAACTCTTATTAAAATATTTCAGTGCTTTCTCTCTCACCGATCGACTCAGACAAGTCTGACGTACGGCCCGAATGCCAAACAGAAAATTTCATTTCAATTCAAAAGAATGTAAAAATTCTTAAACATTTGGCGTAATATAAAATTTATTGCAATTGATTCTTAAAACTCGTACAGAAGTCGTGAAATAGACTGATCTCTAGTAATAAAATTGAGAAATTTCTTTTGGATGGAAACAAATTCGCCAACTATTAGACCTGGCTTATTGCCTTCCAACGTCGTATAATATTTATGGCCAAAGTAACATGATGCAAATCAGGTTTATGCAAAGTGATCTTCCAGCATCCATTCGCAATCTTACCCGGATTCTAGTGGATTGGCGCGACTGAAACGTTCGGATAGAAGAAGAAAGAAAATAAAATGTAGAAAATGTACGAAAAATAATCTAAATTAGGATAAAATGAATGTCAAGATTCGAGATATGAACGAAATGGAAGCCAAAAAAGGAATGAATTTTTGGCGTTAATTGAATTAAATGCAAATGAGAGCCAACAGAATGTCTGATGTGATTATGCGCTCGAAATCGTTGACTGATATATAAATTATTAAACTTTTTTCATTTGAATTTTATTACAAACATTTGAATGGACTCTACATTGGGATACGATTGTCATAAATATTCAGATTATTTTAGCAAAAAGTGTGTTTTCTCAGTCTCTCCGGAAGAAAATAGCATTAAATTGTTGACAAAAAATGAATAAATTTTTAATATCAAGCCTAAAAAGAAATACTTCCTCTGATCCGTTATCCAAGAAGAGGAACAAAAATTAATTTCATTGTGTTTATTGAAATATTAATTAATATTCATTGTATATGAAAAACAGTATTATTAGAAATTATATTACAATCCTTCGATAAATTGATTCGTCAATGAAATTCTCTCAAGTTCATTTCAGTAGCAAGATATACTTAGTTCCACGTTAAACCAATAGCAAAATATCGATGTCAACGACATTTCATAAGAAATATTCCGCTAAAATGTTTGTTTACATAAACTTGTCTAACGATTGAATTATTAGTGAATAATATGGAGAAATTCTTGCACAAGACAACCCTTATTGTTGAGCAAGCTGCAATTTTATTAATTTAGGAACAAGGAGTACGTTTGCCGTTTGCTGATTTCCATTTTAAATTCGTTTGGTAATGTATCTGAATAAGAATGATCTGATCGGGTCTCTTGATAAATGAACGGCAATGGAGTTCTGCAATATTTTTTGAGATCACTTTCTGCGCGTATAAACAGTTTTCTCTTAGTTTTGTTGCCTTAAATTAAATTTTCCGCTTTCTCTCGGCTTTTTTGTATACAATTCTTTTTGCATAAATGATTAGATAGTCTTTCGGGTTCTTAATATCGTTCGATAGCTATTCTGTTACAGAATCAAGTCATCTATGAAAGTGAACAGGACTTACAAAAACCAGGATATTTCAAATTTAGCGCAAATTTACAAACAAAACAACTTTATTGTTATTGACAACCATTCGATTCGATTCAATTTGATTGAGACACTGGAATATTCCAACTCATTAATGACTATTAGATAAGAGCATTAATAATCTGTCGCTCTCTTCATAGCATTAACACAGAGAACGAACCTCACATACCTTGAACTGATTAGTTGGTCATTAACATTGTCAATAACAATAAAGTTGTTTCACTTTTAAATTTGCGCTAAATTTGAATGATCCTGGTTTTTGTCAATCCTGAAAGGGGACCGAATCGACAGAACACGTCTT
The DNA here is from genome assembly GCA_034698225.1 of Scheloribates latipes. Lineage (NCBI taxonomy): Eukaryota > Metazoa > Arthropoda > Arachnida > Sarcoptiformes > Scheloribatidae > Scheloribates > Scheloribates pallidulus. The sequence goes on along the minus strand of JAQGBE010000703.1, from coordinate 5,610 downwards.
AATATATGTTTAAATTTATTTTAATAATGGATTTACGAATTCAATTTCGAAATAGTTTTTATCTCTGGAAATGTTTGCCAAATGAAACTCGACTCAACTCAACCGAAATGATCTGAATTGATCTTGATCATATTGATAGCATCGATCGCATTCGTATTGATCCTTCTATGCTGAGAGCTAATATTATATTTCATCTTGTTCACTTTGAATTGCGAGGGAGAGACTGAGTGTGTGTGTCGTTTGTAATGATAAATATTGTTGAATATTCAAAGGATGACAACCTCTGATCAAATTCCTCAAACAAACCAATTCTGAATTCAATTCTTAGTCAGAGAAAAAAAAGTTGAGTTAATCCAAATATTTGCTCATTTGAGAACTTCCAAGATTGACATTTTCCAGTCTGGCGATTAATAATTGAAAACTGTGTGCTCTCTGAACGAGATGTCTGGCAGTGCTGATCACATCAGGAGTAGACTTGGTCAAACTGGTCAAAGCTGTTCAGTAAAGAACTAGATAACTGTCAGGACTAATGTCGGTGCGAATGGAAGGACTCGCGTCAGCGGACGCCGACTGCAATGATAAGTCGAGTCAATGATAAATTGAAAACAATAAAAGTGTTGTTGTATTTGTCGGGACACTACAGGGTCTGTCGGTGCGTCTGTGTCGGCCTAATGACAGTGATCTAGCTAAATTGTTAATGATTGATAATAGAGTTGAGCAATAGGTGGCCACTGTTTTGATTGTGAGTTTGTGCTGAGCGCTCACATCCACTCCAGTCGACACAAATAATATGATTAATCGAAATCAAATGGTCGTTAACTCTATTGGATTGTCTATCGGACAGCACAGGAAAGCACTGGTAAGGCGAGTGTCTGTCCGCACAACGCAAGGCATAACTTTTGATTTCATGTGTGATATAATTTCTGGAATCAGTTGCAGCGGAATAGACACCAGAAGTGCTGCCGTTTGTGCCGATATTGGCAGAGCATTATCGCACAGACGAGTCGGCCAGTGATGTGATGTATCTTTTATTGATCGCACCAACACTTGCGAGCACACCATTGCCTTACACACACACACTTGCCTTACCGTCCATACCATACCATTCCATACACTCTCGACGTTACTATCGCTTTCATATTTCTTAACAAATGTTGAGCACAAGAAAGTGGAACAACAATTCGGAGCAATACTAACGAAAATGTTTTTCCTTTAAAATTTTATTTATGTTTCCGCACAGCCCTTCGTCTTCGTCTCCGTCTTGTGAACAAACGTCTCTCCCATTCTCTCTCTCATTCTCTCTCCCGTTCTCTCTCGCCATTGGATTCAAAGCAATGTTTTTATTCGCAAAACAGAACTAAAAACTAAAACTAAATTCAATATAAAGACTATGAGAAACATAAAGAATATAACTAACAAAACATATAAAGACTTATGTGTTTTGCCATCGAATGCCTGAATGTCTGCCAAAAATTCATAATGAAATCGGATTAATGAATCTCAAAGGCATCAAAGGCCAGGACTAACGCTAAATAGTTTTATAAAAATGCTTCGAACAGACTCTGAGAGTCTGAGACCTCGCACTTACGGCGAGACTGAATGGTCGGAAAGAAAAATAATATTTTACGTGAAAAATGATTTTATGTTTCTATGTGTAACTAATATTTCAAACAAAGGGAAAATCATTTTTTATATTATGGCTTAAAACAGGAGAAACTTTGGGTTTAATATAATCTTATTTTCTTATTAGTTTCTTATTTTCACTTTATTAACTAAATTATGAATTTTGTTGCCATATCTCCGCATAAATTATCATACGTGAGCTTACATTGATCACAATTGGTGGCAGTCTTGCAACAATTCTTACTAATTCCTACGAATAACATGAATACACATTTATTAAATGGATTTACAACTTGCAAGTTCACTAAAATCAATGTAACGATTGACAGACGTTGTAATTATCGACTAATTGCGAGTCGGAGTCCAATAAAACATTAGTCGACCACCACTTCAGCCGCCGATCCCTCGACTGGTGTTGTCGTCGGTTCGCGCACTCAGAGAGCGCTCACCAATAGCTGCGATCGCAACCCATCTCTCAATCTATTGCTTCGCGTCTTTCGCTTCTCATTCACTCTCTGCTGCTCTTCGAGTGAACATTGGATGCGATTCTTCGCCAAGAATTCAATCAATCGGTAAAATCTATATTCGCCTCAATCGAACTCATATTAATGTTCGGCTCTTTGGCTTCGTTTACAAATCAGTGATTACAACGATTTCTCTAACGAATGATTGTAAATAGAATTTTATTAATATTAATAATTTAAATATTTAATAACTCAAGTGTTTGTTGTTTGCATTTTATGACACTATGAATTTCACAAGATTTGTATGAATAATAATCATGTTTCCTATTGGAAAGTCAAAGAGCAATCAAGCTAACCAATGTCGTTAACCAAGCACAAGCTGACCGATTGGTGTAAACAAAGCTCTCCGGTCACAGAATAGATTTAATAAATGTTTGCGAGTGTTGGCCATTAAATAGATGACCAAGTTTGTTGTAATAATAATAATGTGTATCAAATTGATTGTGTTCTGCTTGTTATTGATGGAGTGCCGGTTGGGCTCCGTCTGTGCCGAGTCGAGTGAGAACCTGTCTGTGCGTCAGGTGACCACTAAATACGGCTCTTTGAAAGGCATTTACATTCCGTTCACAATCTTATCTCAGACTCCGTCGGCCATAACATTGCCCACAATTGAGGCCTATTTAGGTGTGCCGTACGCCACGCCTCCCATCGGTTCGCTGCGGTTTATGCCGCCCGTGACGCCCACCCACTGGCGCGGCACACGACTGGCCAACCGCTTGTCGCCGGTCTGTCCGCAACGGATACCACATTACGAACTAATTATGAAGAACTCTTCGGAAGCGCTCAAACGAATGCCTTTACAGCGCTTTGAATACATGAAAAACTTGATCAGACTTTTGAGTAATCAGAGCGAAGACTGTCTTTATTTGAATATTTTCACGCCTGTGGTGGAACACCAAACACAATCATCAGGTAAATCCAATTTTCATGCACGTTGTCTACACATTTGAGCACATAATCACAATTTGAATAATTTTTCTGACGAAGGCTTTACATAGAATTTGCAGACTCTTTATATGGAAATACGATATACAGAGTTGAGTTGACTTGAATTGTATCGAATAAATTACTGGTAATTGAATAACAAGATTATCGACCAGACAGTTATCAAGCATTACATCATTTGTTGACTCATTCGTTTGGATTTCGTCTGATTTGTGACTCGTCTTTAGCGACAGAATAGATGTGAAATCAATAAAAATAATTTTGAAGATTCTGTTTAATCGGAACGAGTGGTGAGAGATATCGCCCGAAGTGCTCGGATATGGCCCTCAGTTTGCATGAGTAGTGATCACTAAGGATCGGGTTATTTATGGCAATCAATGGCAGCCCTTATATAACCGGGTCATTATTCTAATGACAGTGATCTTAGTCGTCAAATCTCGTTTATCGACCACTTGGTAATCAAATTTGTGGTAATACCCACAATAACCGGAATATTCATTAGCCTAACGAATAAACGTGGCCAACTCAATTGAGCTTGCTGGTAATTGCATTTGCCGCCAAATTAAATATACAAGATGAAAAATCTAATAAATATAATCAGGGTGAAAATCAATTCCCGACAAATCTAATATTAAAGCATGGTGAGATGTTGGCTTGATTGCCATGATTACCATCGTATAAATCTAGTTAACTTATAATTGGTCCTAGTCATCATTAATATTAATTCAACTGTGGTATGAAAAGCCGAGATGAGATGAGCTGAGCTGAGCTGAGCTTGATTGGATTTTAGAGTCATATATATTTAATGAGCGCATAATTGGATGCACTAAAACAGGCAATAATGTCGAGCAATGTTCAGTTGAAGAGTGATTTAATTTTTAAAGAGTTGAGTCAATCCGTAGAATCGACTCAACAATTCATGGGATTTGTGTCCACAATAGCTGAGACAAACATTTGCTTATTGTGCTCAACCATTCCTAAAATCAGAGCCAATGGATAGAATTTTTTGTTGTTGCTGTCCATTATTAATATCTGTCTGTTCGGTGAGTCTAATGTCGGGAGCGATCGAATGGCTGTTCCCAGTGTTGCCACTCCTGTCTCTCAGTGTCGAGCTCTTTATCGTTTAGCAAAGGACGGGATATCAGTACTTATTGTCGCAGATAAGAGCCGTACTGAGAGAAAGGAGAGGCAAAGGCAGAGCATGAAAAAAATTCTCATCCAAAACGAGATTAAAATTAGAAATTTAAAAGAGGTTTGACTGAAGCCAACGGCAAAGGTATTACTGTATAAATAGATGGGATAAATGTCAAGAAAATAATAGGATTTCTTGCATAATAAATAAATATATTTCGCAAATGTAAAGCACTGGCGCTCAGGAAAGTGTTATCTAATAATAGGCTCTTTTTAGGGATACTTTTCTCTACAAAATAATAGTATTTTTTGTGTTGCAGACAAAAGATACCTAAAATTGAAATGAATTGATGATTATTCTTGGCTTTTCCGATCAGAGCAGGCCTTTTGAGCGCCACTTCTCGCTGTCAGACAAGCATTCCATTGACAAAATGCTACACATATTGTATGAATTCTTTTGTGCGGTCTTTTCTGTTCATTTGTTTCTTGTTATTAATTGTCTTCATTTGGTTCGAGCGATACGACAATTCTTCTTTTTGTGGTCATCTCTCGGACTTTCACTCTTTGCCCACATTCGCCGTATATTTGTGTCCGATTATCATCTATTTTTGGTCAGGTTTGTTTGCACTCGACTACTCGTGTTATTTCTATTCGGAGCCAAAGGTATTCATTCGGTTAGCCATTCGAGTCGTCGAATATATGCCGACTATTCTTGTGAGACATTATAAAAATTCTGATCATTTTTGCCGATACGTAGTCCGAAGCGTTTCAGTGTTTTCACTGCAAACACCAAACGTCACGAAATAAACACTTCGAGTGTTTGTGAATCACGTATTGGTCGGCAAAAACTGAGCGAAACTTTTTTCGTTTAACATTAATCACCTGACGTGAGGTCATTACAATTTGATTTATTTGCACCTAACCATGTGCTTCGGCACCACAATCGGCGCCCGATTGTGCTCATCACTGTCAGACGATGTGCCCGGAGCTCACTAGTCTAGCAACTGTTCAACAATTCTTTGCTTCTGAACACAGAATTATCACCGATTCTGACGTTTCGATGCGAAGACAACCAATTGTTTTGTGAATAATATTCTTCTACAGAAATAAATAGTATAAAACTGATTGTTTAGATCAAAATAAATGATGAATTTATGAGACAATATGTATAGAAATTGAGATTTATTTCACTCAGTTTAGAAATACTGATAATAATTGTATTCACATTCACATAAATAATCCATTTATTCGTAACTTTTTAACAGACGCTTTGCATTGGAGGCGAAAAAAAGTTTATTCCAATTTCACCCTATTCTTGGATCTCTCTCTCTCTCTCTCTCTCTCTCTCTCTCTCTCTCTCTCTCTCTCTCTCTCTCTCGCTCTCTCT
>JAQGBE010000702.1:0-15429 GCA_034698225.1 Scheloribates latipes | reverse complement strand
GAACAGGGTATCCATGACTTTGGCCACATCGGGACCGGTCATCAGTCAAAGCTGGTGTCCCTAACCCTAATCGGAGCTAATTTCCAATATGGAAGGTCTGACATAAGCCGGCACACAGTGGCCAATACAGGCCATTACAAGTATTGTGAATCACGTGTGTGTCGGAGAACCTGGTCATTAGTTACAGCGATTGGAACAAAGGCTCGAATGAGTTCGAGAGAGAAAAAAATAGTTTTCTAAACACTGTTATTATGTTTAAATTGTTTTCCGTTGGATATACTGAATGAAGACAAGACTGTTGTGTTTGGCACCAAATGGTATGCAAATATATCGCTATATCTCTCCAAATATATTCAATTTTGTAGCAAAATATACATAAAAAGCGTTCAATGGTTTTGTTTTTGGCAAAACACCAGTGCCTTAGCCTTAGTGGGAGACTAAACCATAGCAGACAACGATTTAGTTTAATTGCTTCACGTATTCGCTCATAAATTGGATATTCGGTGCGGAATATAAATGATATGATAGAGAAATGAAGGCAAAATTTGAGTATAAAAAGCGTATTATAACAACAAATGCTTATCTAAAGGCAGTGGAGATTCATCTGGAGCTGTGTCGAGGGGACACTGATATCCATTGTGAGCGCAAAATGTGGTAATTAGTGTAATAACACTCCAGTTATTCGTATTCATTGCCCAAAATGACTCTCAATTGACGATTCAATTTAAAGTCAACTCTAATATTGTTTAATAGCAGTGAACCATTCAAAGCAAATGCATTCGACTCACTCTCGCCCTCACAACCAAAGCGAAGATGTATTAGAAGTTAGAGAATTAAATTAAATTAAAGAATCCGATGTAAAGGGTATGGCAAGGGATAAGTGAAATGGAGAGCCAACTGAAAAATTCATTTCCCTCTTTGCGATCGCATCTCCAGAGCTGTTCCCAAACCCAAACTCCAGTGCAGAGTTGGTATGAGTCGGACGTAAAAACAGTGGCAAACGATAAGACGAGTCGATTGAACACTGTTTTTATTGAATCATTAGTTTAGTAGTAATGACATAAAAGTATTTCCATTTGGATCGCTCTCTGCAAACACCGACTGAGAGGTAAAAGCAAAGACACTGTTCAGTCGAAAATTCAATAATGACTTTAAAGCAGAGCCAAATCGGATCACATTTTACTACCGACTCTCCGAACAGAGCGAAGATGTTTTGACTCAAAGGCGACAGCGATTCAGTAAATATTAAGTAATTCAATATCGCATCGCATTTAAAGCCAAGTATCGGATTAGTTATATAAGAAGAGTCTCTCATTCAATGTTAAGTGTGACCTCTCCTCCGGGGCTCAGGACTGGGGTCTCTCGTAGAGCGAGTGATACTAATAGTGTTTGAAATTAGATGAAACCCAATAAAAATGAGTCTCATTTTGTCGGAGAGGGATAAGCCGTCGCACAGACTGACGGACCAGAGAGTGACTGAATGGATGGCAAACACTGGCTTTGAGGGAAACGCTATCCGGGCTTCAAGTGTCGCGTCATTTATAAGCATTTGGAGCCCTGTTTTCAGAAAACAGCGCCGAAGACAACGTAATATCGTCTCATATGTGCGGACAACTCGGATCTGATCGATGACAAAAATGTGTCCCAAAAAACTCAATTAATTTAGGCATCGAATGGCTGTTCGCACATAAAATAGGCCTTCCTTTGAGTAAAAATTAAAGTTTTTCGGATATTTGTGTCAAAACACAGGATTAAGACATGAATTCCTTAACACAATTTCTAAATTCTATGTCGAACTAAATCTAGAGCCAAAAATTAGAGAATTTATTGGACGGGAGGAACTAAAAAAGCAATAAATTTGTTGAGGAGAGGATGGATCGGAAGGATGTGCGGCCATGACTTTGACAGCACATGAATTGTTGGTGTTTTCCAAGCAAATGAGTTGAGGGCTTAAAATGGATTGAACTCTGGAGCCGATCGCGAGGTTGTGTGTGCTGTCAGTGAGGCTGTGCTGTGCAGAGGCTGGCGATGGACACCAACGACAGCCATAAACATATAATTTTAGTCTAATCTAAACACTTCTTAAAAGGCTTGTGTTGTTAAAAGACTATTCAATCATCCTTTGGCTCATAAATGGGAGACCTTTTCGAAAATGGGAAACCGAAGCCGAGCCGAGAGCTGGGCCTCGGAGTCGACACCGCTTTCCGACAATATTTGCATCGATAAGGGCTATGAATAGAGACGTCGTCTGAAATCGAGACCGAGTTTACACAAAAACACAAGTAATCTATCGCAAAGATAAGGCGTTCATATCTTATTTGGCCGATCCGTCAGTTTATTGCTTTGTGTGCACTAAACAGTCGGTGAAGTCCTCATATCCCGGCCTCGAACAGTGAACAAGAGTAGTGCCATTCCGTACAGTGAACGCCAATTCCAGTGAAAATGTTTTGTTACCCAAAAATAATTAGCAAATAAAATCGTTTGGCAAAAGAAATTACTATTGAAATAGCAATTTAAATGTTTAACTAACGCTCGACTGTACGGCACAGACACTCGACTCGACTGTCGGTTCCAATAAAACAGTTGAAAATTAATTAAAATGACGACAAAAAGGAGCGAATAATTTGTGCTCAACTGTTGCACTAATTTTGTTCACCAAAACAGAGCTTTTTGTCAAAAGAAGTGTTTTATTACTCCGACATTCCTAGTATTGGATGACAAGACACTAATGTCGAATAAATTGCTTGATATGAGAGAGCCTTCTGTTCGCTCTCGACTTTAATATCAAATATCACTTATATTTTGCACTAATTTTTTCATTTCTTGAGCTGTTTTTGTCCGCATTTATGTTCATTCAAAGCGTTGACAATATTCTGCGGACTTCTTATTAAAAAGAATTCTTCGATTGCCAGCCATTAGTGTCAGACCTTCTTCGCCAAACCTAATGACTCGGAAAGCATTTAGTGCCGAGATTTAGTCACAACAGTATTGGCTATTCTGAGAGAAACAGCTCCTTATTGTCGGCTCCATATCCTTCCCAATCCTCGGCCATCCCTTCCGATGCTTTATGCGGACCAACACTACAATTGGCGAAACCAATAACTCTTGGATTGTGTGCGAGTGTCGGCTGCGGACAGACATATACTGACGGCTTGACTGCCATTTGATTCACTCGTATTATACCTCATAACTCGTTAACGTTTATTGTTCTGCAATAATATTTTTGCTTTTTATAGCCGACACTCGTATTAGTGCCCGAACTGGCCTTTGATTTGTCTGTTTGTGTGCCGGCATTCCATAAATTCAGTGCTAAAAATCTCTGGTCATTAATGGCATGACTCGAGCCCTGAGTTCGTGCGCTGAGAACGTGTCTCACAATATGTGTATAAGAAATAAGAAGTTTTATTATCAATAGTAAGACATTTGAAGCAAATTTATTCATTTTGGTCGACGACTCCTATCGTTTAATTATAATTTCAAATCTAATTTATTTGTCTCTAATTTGGCGAATATGTTCTCGAAATGAGATAAGACTCGCATTTATTATATAAATATTTATTACTTGAAATGATATTCTGCTCATTGCTTATGACAGGAACTAAGGAATGCATTGCGAAGTAGAGGTCAAACAGAGGATAGCCTTTCTGTTTAATATTCAGTGTCGAGTGTCCGGTTGTGGACAAAGGAGACTCCAGTTTGAAATGCTTTTTGGACGGAAAGGATGCATAGAAACGCCCTTTGAGTGAAACAGTCAGTCGACAAACAAAATTAATTAAAATTTAAATAATTGAATTATAACTAGATTAGCTAGATCATTTTGGCGTTCAGTTTCAAGGAATTGCACGCAAACATGGTTTGGGCGTAAGACTGGATGAACGCATACCAAAGCTATTTATGCTATTTTCGATGCCATACTCTTAATTACAGACCAATCGATAATCATTGACATGAGAGTAGAGACTGACTGTTCATCGCATCAAATATTTATAAACGAGTGATAATTGTTTGCGAAATTAGACCCAAGACTCGACTTGAATGGCAAAATCGGTGGCATAGCATGAGGTCAATGTGCTTGTTAATCATAGCCACCTTGTTGAGGCATCTGGCATAAGCCACATTAGCATAAGCATGGACAATCGGGACAATCCATTGTATTAAACAATATGTGTTGAGACCGTATAATAACGGCTCAACACTTCTATCCATATATTGTTCGCCGAAGTTCTCTGCACTTGACTTAAGAAGGAAATAAAGAGAGGGTTTGTGTTGCGACGGATGTCTGAATTGGTTTCGCTTTATTAAAAAGTCAGCTCTTCGTCGAAGACATTCCTCACTTCGAGCACAGCTTATATATGAGTATATTGTTTCCGAAGTGTTGGCTCGAAGTGTGATCTCAGAGCTCACAGTCTTTTGTGTTCAGCCCAAAGAAGGTTTTAATGAAATCGTTTCACAGTTTCGCAAAAAAAAATTATTTGCCAATTCTTGGCGTTTGCATAGAGTGTATGCCCAGTGTAGTCGCTCCCCCACTATCTTCTAGTTCATCTATTTCTTCGCCAAAACCCACACAAATGCTCAAACATTTTATTTTCGCAGTATTCTGAACCTCAAAGATTATGTTCGGAGACTTTTTTGCATATAATTATTCAAATTATGTATGACTTACGATAAGACAGATATTGTGTTCGGCTCTCTGTCTGATGAATACGAGAGCCAAAGAACTTGTAAAATCAGGAATCGATTCATAACTTTTTTTGGCCAAATATTAACTCAACCGAAAGACTAAACAAACAATACTTTTCGCCTTAAAATCACTTTTCGCTGATTTTGTTTTAACAACAAATTCGCTGTCAGTTTAAGTCAAGAGTCTTGACTCAAGACTTTTAAACAATAAACTCAATTAATGAGCAAATAATTCATCTCCAAGTGTGTAGTATTTGAGCTAAGCCAAGGTGATTGTTGTTAGTCTTGTGTTTGGATTGCTATGCCTTCCAATTACGAAGTGAAAAGTGACAGCAAAGGAGTGCCACACAAGAGATACCATCGATGGCAGAGAGTCTCCGAGTTTATGATCGAATTGTGTGTTCCAATAGTTGGCGAACGGGTAATGAGTCGAGTCATTCACTGGGAGGGGATCTTATTCTTCGTCAGTCTCTGGTATTGATTGCGAAGAGCCCCGAGAAAAATGACAATACATTGCAATCGTTGGCATCACTTAAATAATATACTTCTCTCTCCAGATCTCTCTCCAAATGAACCCCAAAAATGGCAAAACATTATTGAGAAGAAGAAAACAGCAGAAAATGGATTACTTTTTCGGTGAGAAGTATACAGTATTTGGGCTCACATGTGATGATCAAGCAATGAAACCGATCTCTCTCTCTCTCTCTCTCTCTCTCTCTCTCTCTCTCTCTCTCTCTCTCTCTCTCTCTCTCTCTCCTGGTTTATAAATTACCAGAGAAATAGAAAACTAGTATTATATAAGAAAAACTCTGATCTCTTTGTGTATTAGCCGAACAAAAAAGAGAAAATTAGTTTTCAAATATCCTTTGGATTTCTGGTAACTTTTTCTTTGGTTCCCAAATCTCTGGTAAGAGTGCTCTTGAAATAAGAGTGAGCAGTAAAACCAAGTGGAATGAAAATAATTGGTCTTTAAGCAATAAGCAAGGGCTAATTGTCAATTAATGTGAAATATGGCAAAATTTACGAACAATATGAGACAAATTGAGAGATATGTGCGAAGCCCGAGGTCAAGGCTGACAGCTGGAGAGGTCATAAACCGGGTCTCCCTTCACCACCCCTGGGCTCGGATGGCATTACTCTAAAAGTTATGTCAAAAAAGCGAAAGTCAAGACTCAGAAGAGTCGAAACTATTCTAAAGCCTTATTTTGGTTAGAATTAGAGCCAATTGTGAGACACGAGTTATGGCACTACTCGACGGCCACACCACTGGACTTCATGGATGTTGTCTTCGGCCAAACGTATGCCCGAGAGGTGATTAGATCTGAAGCCCTAAGACATCGAACAAATTCCTGCGTTTAAAGCAATACTGAAAACGTCTTGTAATGTGTTGTCCGTCGCTATTAGTTGTAGTGATTGTATGTGTAGTCAAACGGATGGGTAATGCGATCCCAACTGATTATTTCAGCACTAGTTGTGCCCGAACTCACTCCTAATGGCTTAATAGCGTTAGCCGGGACTCACTTACCGCACAAGTATTGGTCTTAAGTTTTGCCATTGAGAAGCGATGATTAAATATAACCGTTTCAGTGCTTCCAATAAGCAATTCGTGTCAACACATATGTACCGCATATGCAACAGAAGTATGTCGTATAATGACTTCGATGGCCAGACATTAGCCGATCATTAGATGCGCCGATCGATAGGTATTGGACACAAAAATAGCAAAATCTAATCGAAAAAGCATTACAACTATTAACTGAGGATTGACTGCCAGAAAGATAGGACTGACGGACGAGTGAAGCGGACAGAGAGACAGCACAAAAAGCGTTTGATGCTAAGGGCAGAGCATATTCTTAATTGAGAGACAACACCTCAGGGGATAATTTCATTAGTGTATCGCACTTTCCTCTCCCATCGATCTCATGTTCCGTTTCTTCTGCTCATTCTTCTCATTCTCCGTCCGCATCACTCTCTTAGAGACTCTGCTCGCACACCGCAAATGAGATTTTGTTTCTCCTTTGAAGACTCGGCTAATACACCACTCGTGTGTTGTGCCACAAGACTCCTAATAGAACCATCTTTTTGCCGGTTATGTTGCAGAAGACGAGTCAATGAGATATTGATCTCAACCTAACTTAAACATTGATCTAATAGTGATCTTCCCTTCCCTTGTATTGCTATCTATTGCCAGATCCTCTCCGCACCTCCCAAATGATCAGAATTGCAAACACAATCTTTAGACAATTTGCAACCACTTTCATCAGCAATGAAGAGTTTGCGCTCAAAGTCGAAGTAATACCAAGTTATTAGTTATTAGTCTTTTTGATTGGTCTGACAGACACTGGGCTTTGAATCGCTAACTGATTGGTCACACAATCGATAGCGTTATCATTAATACCAAGTAATTGGCGGCCAATCGACACAACAGTTACTGTTCGGTGACTTACCCTCGTTCTTGTTGTGGATGAGTCGCCGTTCCGTTGCCACCGACACGTCCATTACGAGCGACACGACAGTCATTATCCTGATTAATGCGTTCATCTTGTCGTCGACGATGTGGTGAGCTCTGCAAGAATATAAAGAATTTTGTGAATTTTTCATCATGCTAGTTCGTTGGAAAACAACAAAAAGCGAATTCTAATGCGAATTCTGGTCGATAACAAAAGTGTTGATGAGTGTGCGAGTCATTGGAGCATGGTGATAATCTCGATTTATTATTTGTAAGACTATTTTTTCGGTGAAATTCTCGAACAAAAAGTGATTTTCTAGTGAACACTAGAATACACTGAAAATTGAATGACGAGATGAAAATTATTTTTGACATCAAATCTATTTCTATTTTCATCTTTTTTTTGGCAGAAATTTTATGCGAAAAAACCACTTCGAATGCATTCTTTAGTAGTATTTCTTTGGCGATAAACATATTTCTCACAAACTTTTTTGTTAAATCTATTGAAAGATCGGCCGAACATTGGAATCGAATTCTAATTTAATCGATCATTAAATTGATTTATTGATAGATATATTTTTGTAAATAAATATATTCTGTACTCAAATTGTGGCCCAAATGTGATAATTTTGTTAAACATTTAGCGGATATTATACGCAAAGTGGAGATCAGATAATGAACTGGCAATAAATTGCATGTTTATTAGTCGCCTGATATCGATCGACAGGCAATGATCGCTAAAATTCATAACAAGTTTGCGCGACATTAATATGGATCGACTCATACGGACAGCACAACTGACAGCACAACACCTGAGCACTGAAAATGTGGTGAGTTTTGGGACAAAAACCTCTGAGTTCTCAGTGTTTTGATGTGCGAAATGAGTGCTAAAATAGTTTGGCATCTGTTGGCTGAATGGCATACAAAAAAATACTGTTCTCTCGTCTGTCGTTCAGATATTTCCGATTCGGGCATCGCTTCTGACGTTTATGGCGATTGAGAGGCAAAACAGTTGAACGGAGAGAACAGAAATTCATTTATATCTAGTTTTATGTCATTAAAGCAGTTAATCATTAGATCTGAGCCGAGATTAAGCCCTAAAATGCGATTTCAAAGGTTAGGCCAGAAAAATAGATCCGAAGAGAAATAGCAATAAATTATATTTGAAAAGAAGTGTTTTCTCCTTAACTCTCCCTCTCATTCTTGTCTGAGAGGGACGGTTGGGCTTAATTTATAAATATATATCTATGCCATTCATATATTTTTTCTATTCTTGGTCTTAATATTTAGCTCTCATTCGAGTTAATCAATGGAAAAACAGGAAATATTTTATTGGCACACAAGTAGTGGCAGAGAAATATTTTTTCCATCAAAATGTTTTATCATTAAAGTTTTGCTGTCATTTATTATCTCGTATTTGGTAATAGTCTTTGATTAAATGAGAGTATGTCTTAAACGAGTCACTCGTTTTTGCGAACTGCGATCGACTTTTATTGGGCACTGATTTTGCAATTCATTGCCAAATCTCGTCTCAAATTTTATTTTATTTTTACTTCAAATCTCTATATTTTGTTTTTGCGATAAATTCTTCGTCAGATCGTCAGACCATTGCGTGCCAGCGATAGCATTGGTATCTGAGTATCGCGACATTCTTAGTAAGCAATTGTAAGCAAGCAACATCTTGAACAAATAGACAGGTGACTCGAGTTCTGGCGATACTCAGAGATGTGATAGACTATTGTCTTTCAGTTTGTGTGTGGTTTTGGCCGACGACTTAACCACTAAAATAATGATTGGCTGAGTGTAAGTACATATTGAAAGTTACTATTTATGTCAATAAATATCATCGCAAAAGATAAACATTATATAACAGGCACTAAGAGTGGCGATAAGAGGCCGAGAAAATTGTCTCTCCGTTAGGCTATGAGTTTGGCAAACAAACACAGGCTCTGACTTCTCAGCACTTTTACGGTTCACATACAGAGCGCCCGACGAGTGCTGTGCCTCTGCTCTGCCCTCAAAATCTATTGTCTTTTTGTGCTTCAATTTCTTCTGATCTCATATTATAGACCGAAAACTGTTTGTGTGTTTGCAATGAGTCAACTGAAGGCGTTTTGTTTGGACAATACATTAGACAATCGCGAGAGAGAATGGGAGAGAAGAGGAGAGAAGGAGAGAGCCTGACATCAGTGGACAGACCTCCAGAGGATTTATTCCAGCATTAAAGGGATCGTCAGATGAAATGACACCAAATTTTCTTTAACAATATTAATGACCGACGAAATTGTTGTGAAAACAGAGTGAAAATGCAATAAAATCTAATGATTTGATTCAATTTGGTCGACACTGAGAGCCACTAATGGCTTAATCTAATGCCTTACCTCAGGATTAGCAATAAATTGCGAAGAATTGTCGCACGAATTCAATCATTTAATGTAAGGTCGAGTTAAAGCACACGAAAATAAAAAACAAATATTTTGTTTCTGATCTTTGCTTTCGCCAAATAAAACTTTACACGAATTTAATGCCAATCAACAGTGGATTAGACGAAGCGGACGACAGTCTGAGTTTTAAGCGAAGGCACAGTTTTAACTGCAAAATTCATAATCAGGCGAAAAGTTGGTCCCGAAAAGTGCACAAAAGTTGTCAAAAGCAGGGGTTTATGATCCGAACCAAAGCGAGTGAAGCGAATAATGTTTGTTACATAAGAGGGCTCACAGTCTCTCACAGTTTTCTGCACCGACTGTCAGCACAAAACTTGTAAAACACGAGACATTTATTCGCAAATTTTGCAGACAAAACAGCGATTTGATAG
Source organism: Scheloribates latipes (assembly GCA_034698225.1). Lineage (NCBI taxonomy): Eukaryota > Metazoa > Arthropoda > Arachnida > Sarcoptiformes > Scheloribatidae > Scheloribates > Scheloribates pallidulus. The sequence continues at coordinate 5,485 of JAQGBE010000702.1, read as the reverse complement.
AGAACTGAGAGAACTGTTCGACACAAACACTGGAGAGTCAGACAATTGAGAGTCACGTTTGGCGAGTAGTTTCTCAGCCGAGCGCTACCGACCAACTGATCGCTGGTCTCTACACTTCATGAAATTCGTATTTGAGGACTGGTGTAGGGCTGAGTGCGTTCCCTCCCCGAGCACTGTGCGAGGCATCTGTGACTGGAATGCCTCTCCCCTGCAGAGCAGACCAGAGACGACATGCGCTCCGACAACAGTATCGCCGGCACTGAGTCTAACCTAACATTGAATTTCTTGTGAGATCAACGACTGAGCGACTGAACGAGTGTTCAGTGTTTACCACAACTGAACAGAACTGAAACTCCACTGAAATGATAGCAAAAAATATCCATAACTTGTCTAATGTATTGCACATTCATTGTATAACTTTATGTTTGGCTTAATATTTATTATTATTGTGTCCGCCAGTTATTTACGGCTCTAACCGAACACCCAGTCATCTGTTTATCTCCCTATCCGACCATCTAATTAAATATTAACACTTTTGCTCAATGGCTTCGACTCTATGGCCGTATCGTTGGCTTAGAGGCACTAATTCTAATGAATGATACGATCCATATATAACTCAAACACAATTGAAGCACATTTTTCAGGCTTTCTCTCCCAATGAATATAAATTTGCGATTTTTGGGCCCAAAATAACACAAAAAGACAAATAAAAGGCAAAACTTTTTTCTCTCCAAATACTGTCTGAAGTATATGACTGAAGTGATAATTATCGAGAGTTATGGCTCGCAAACAATTGTCAGAGCATTTGGAGTGAAGTCTGTCGCGAATCGTTTGGCACTAATAGAGTCCGTGCGCTCTGAGTTGGGACGTATTCATAATTTGTGGACCATTTTTCAAGTGTCGAGACCCGTGTCATGAGTTGTGCCGAACGCCGAGGAAAGGAAACCACAGGCAGAAGGAGAGGACAATATGTTTCACATGTATTGGATATTTATGTTTGGGATGGAGAGCGTCAGCGCCGGTGAGAGCCGTCTCACACCAGACCCGAAGCGCTGTCCAAATGGCTGGAGTGTCGAAAATTAGTTGAGCCCAAGGGCTCCGGCGAGACCTCACTGGCGAAGGGGTGGCATATATTGCATAAATTTTTTTCTTTCACTGCTTTTCACATCCAAGCAAATGATGTTTTGGGGAGCCGTCGGATGAGATAGCGATGTCTGCACTGCTCTCCACTAGTCATCAGAGTCTTTCTCCGTTTGTTATGAATGTTTTGTTGGCAACTCATGTCTCTAAACACGAGTTTTTAGCGAATTTCGATGTCAGGATAAACCAGTAAATTAAAACTGATAGCAGAGCTGAGCCCAATCGCACAGCTGTGCTCTGGCACTGGCACTCGGGGTCTGGCACTCCGGTCCTGTCCGCACAATGATTCACTAATTCTGTTATTCATTAACAAATTCTGTTATTTGTTCGCTATTTGTTTGTTTGCTAATAGAGCGCAGATTTCTCTCTCGACTCGACTTATTTCGGATCGAATTTCTTCTCCACTTTTTGTTTGGTTCTCTGCTCGGCTCTGAGACCCGACTCCGGGTTACTTTGCTTTTTGCTTAAATGACTTTTATTCGTCAGTTGAGTGAAATGTTTGCCACAAAATAATATTAAATGTTTTGATATTAAATATTTATAAGTTTGAGATTCCGTTCGGTTTACTGATTAGGAGCCTTAGCCCCGAACCTAACCTAAGATGACATTTCTCTCATCAAACTTTTGACACATTTATGATCCCAAGTTATACATAGAATAAGTGTTTGGTATTTATGAGAAGCAAAGGGCGGATGACGTTTGCGAAGACCGACATATCGACATCGGGTTGTGATTACATAAGAGTAGGGAAAACCTTGTGTTTGGCTGTCGGGCCCACAATTATAACACAATTTTTTCGCACTGCATATCGAGTCAAATCATATTTTTTGCTCATTTTTCTGACTGCATGTGTGGCTAAAGAATGCAATTACGTATAACCTTATAAGTGCATCGATGCAAACCATGCATAAGCCATGCAAACCAGTGCCAAACCATCGCACAGCACAACATCGCAACCAATCTCTTAGCGATGCCTTTCCTCTCTCCTTTTGGACCGATGATAAGGTTATGTCACGAAATACTTGTTTCGCTGACTTCTATACTAAATATTAAAAATCGAGAGTTATATTAGTGACACAAACGCGCATTGCCTTTGATATATCGGCCTTTTATAAAATCAAGTCTCGCTATGCTGTGCTGTGCTGTCTGTCAGGCAGTGGTCACTGATTTGTGATTTCCTCTCTGACTCCAAACATAAAGTTAATTCAATTTGGATGGCAATCTCACTTTAGCATGATCATCATGATCATAGAGCACAGGGCACAGCACAGAGCACTGGCACTGCCAACGCAAACATTGATTAATCTCTCCATTCCTTCTTCTCCTTGTATAATGAGTTAAGTATTGAATGACATATTTTGTAAAATATTAGGAGAACTTTAAAATAAATAATGAGATGAGCGCTACTGTGGTAGTGAATAGTGAACTACCGCTTCAGCCCTTATCTGTGTGTCAGCTCTTCTCTACTCTACTCGTCTCTAATAAGTTGGGGGTCCGGACGGGGCTGTCGTGAGAGACAGTGCTCGCCGTGTAATATAACATCACAGATGTATTTGATCTACTCTTCAATGCATTAAACATTGCATTTTTGGTGGCACTGCACGACAGATAACTGGCTCTACAATGTCTGTGTGTGTATAATCTGGTCTATTCTGTAACTTATTTGTCTGCGCCATCAGCTCAGAGCTCACAGTCATCGAGGAGAGGGCACAGACACACAACAGCGAGACTACCGCTACGTAACCTTTGATATGAGTTTTACCGTTCAATCAATACATTAGAGAAATACGAAACGAGATTAAGAGAACCCGGACTTTGCGAGTGTGCAGTGCTTTGAGTGCTGGTCTGTGTTGGCTGTCTGTCACACCAGACCCGAGCCATCGGTTCACTTCGGCGACCATTTTTCACTTTGAGACGGAGTGCCGGCACCACTAACACCACTCATGCCATGCAATCATCCGCCAAAGCGAGCAATTATTCTAAATCACAATTTAGTCGATGCCTAACCCTCTGTCCCCCTCTCGGTCTGGTCTATGGTCTCTGTTCTACAGCATTAAACATATAATAACCGCTGCTTTTCATTGCATTCGACGACGACTTTAATATCGTATTAAAGGAAATAATGGTTTGATTTGCGATAATAGACACAAAATATATAATTTTTAATACATTTTTGGCCAATAATTCAATTCAGTAATGAATAATAATATTTGCATTTCTTGTAAAAACAGTGCAAACGTATCGACAGATAGTATTAGTCTATACTTTTCTGGCGACTACTCTGAATATAAATTACATAAACGCACGTAAAACACGCCAATAGTGAGTCATACCAGGGATGAGAGCCTACCAGTGCTGGACTGGTAGTGCACTCATCGCTGCCGAAGGGACTGGACTTCGATCGACACTCAAATGGTTTCGTCTATTGCTCTCATAATTGAGAATCGAAACGAAAATTCTCATTGAATTCAATAATTTTCAGACGAAATCTCATTATTCGTTTCGGAGCAGACATTTATGTCGCCAATCGTATTGTCGAATATGGCTTTCATTAGCAGACACTCGACAATCGATTCAATTTCCAGAGATTCGACTAATGCCGAGACGATAATAGTATTGGAGTCGCGATTCGACGCCAAATAAAAACTCGCTTCACCTTAAATATCAAACCATACCATAGCAAGGGATAAATGATTGGATGAAAAAATGGTAAATTTAGTTAAGTGTGTAATTATATTAATGGAAAGTTTGCCGAGAAATTGGGTTTTGGGGCAAAATATACATTGAATTTGGTGGCAAAACTTGATGGAAAATGAATTAGCAAATTGAAATACATGTCTCGTCATTACAGCCGAGTTGAGTGACTTAAGGGCTCAGATGGTTGGCTGCGAAACTTTGTTAGGTAAACATTGGTCTTAATTACAATGCTTTTAGAGCTAATTGAAGTAAAAGCAACAAAATTTCATCCAAAGGTGGTATTCGATGCAAACAATGCAAACGTCAGCTCAAGATTTATCGCTTACACAGACAGCAGTTCCGTATCTTTTTGGTGGCAGTCCGTGGGCTTCGGTTGCGGACAGCACTGGCGCACAGACAGAACCAGTCCTTTGACACCTACGCCGACACCGAATGCGCTCTCGAATTATAAAAAACATAATATTTGTAAGCAATCTATCACTTGGTCTTAGGGTTTAATCGATTTCATTGCTCACCAGAACATACATTCATTGAACATTTCTCAGCAATTTTACATTTTTACAAGTTTTTAATCTGATTTGGAGTTAGATTATGTGCTCAATGAGTGAGATGTGAATGTGATGGATGCAAATATTTGCTAATAGCCGTGGATTGAGTCAAATACTTCACACTTTAATATGAAACAGACATTTAACAAATCGGATCGAATCCCACGCCCAGTGTGTCCGACGAAAGGCTTTCATGAGTTGAATAACTCGATTCAATTGTCGGGTTATTCCGGCAAATGAAACATTAATTTATTCCTCGAATTATCTTGAATTAAGCCCCCAATAAATGTCAGTCTTTTCTCATGTCTTGGGTGGTCCTCGCTATCAACCAATTGAATGCCTAACGTCTGACACCATAAGCATTAGAAGCAAGTCTTTAGCGCTGATACCAATCATCAGGTATTAGGACGTAAACCACTTCTTATATAATAGCTCTGAAGATGAGAACTATTGGACACTATTTGCCATTTCATAGCTCATTACAAAACTGATCGTCAGTTCTGAAAAATTGTTTCTATGATCGCAAATATGATAGGAGTTAAACGATTTCTCTGCGCTCGAGAGATGATAATGAAATTGTCTGATCGAGTGAAAGGACAGGACTGCGTTCGGGCAATAGATATGAGCCTTTCGGACATCAAACCAATTGAAGATCAGATATGACAGCAAAAAATGAAAATAAAACGCTTTTTAATCGCCGATTATTAGCCTTTTTAATAGACTCTTAAGTTTTATCTTTTTATGAGCTTTTAATTTGATTCGCAATCGATAGCCAATAGAAATGAAAACTCGAGACCAAATATCTTGATGTAAAAGTATATCTTTAGCTGGAATGAGCAATGTTAATGTTAATTTTAAAATTTATTGATTCCTCCGACAATAATTCCCAGGAGTAAGTGTTTATCGGTAAATCTTTTTGCCTAATTATAAATGTCTATAAATTTTATTTTTGATTTTAGTTTTTCTTTTTTCAGAAAAATTGCTTTCGAAGCGGATTTTGGTTCTAAAATAGTTTGATAGATAAGATATAAAATGTATTTCTATTGCCGTTTCGATTGTGATCTCCGGAAAGAGTCCCGAAATTTATTGCACATTTGATA
>JAQGBE010000701.1:0-15432 GCA_034698225.1 Scheloribates latipes | reverse complement strand
GACCGAACCGTTCGCTAAGCTCTTGAGGTATTGGACTGTTTCGCAGTTTAGGGCCAATAAAAACAAATAATTAAAGTGAAGTCAATTCGTTCAATCGTTATATAAACAATTGTTGGCATCAAATGCCACATTCATTCTTAAGTTGATTCGTTTGGTTAAGTTCTGTTCTGATAAGTTGTGATCAAACATTGCAATGCATTCTATTGTATCAATTTATTACATATTAAGCCAGATTAAACCAATTCCACAATTGTTGATAGAATCTTGATCAACTCTTTTTTCATTTTGAAACTTATCATTACTTAATTTCCTGTCTATTTACCATATTGATTTGTCGCAGTACCAAGGTACTGAATTGATAACAATTTGTCAATTATCTTGAAGTTGATGATCACGATCATTTTCAAATTATTTTTAATTCCCAATTAGAACAATACAATGGATGATAATTTTGTTCAAACTATACAATGAATAAACTGTTTGATACATTGTACTCGATTCAGCTCCATATAGAACACCTAGCAATCAGTGTTACGACTAGAAGTGTGATGAATGTCGAGGTAAGTGTTAGGTAGAAAAGCGTGTCTCGTCTTCACTCTTCACACATCATATCTATCGCCACTCAATCGCTTGCAGTCATTGCTTTCGACAGTCCAGTAGTGTTGGTATGGAATGTAGTCATTGATGTCCTGTTCGTAGGCCAGCGATAACGTCGACGTCTCCGTCGTGTTGTCGCCATCGAAGGACAGCCGATGTCTGTGCGAATAGAGTCGTTCGGTAGTGGCGCTCGACTTCATGTGCCAGTTGTGGCGCCAACTGATTGTGCAGAACACGAACGACAGCACTGTTGTGATCAGGAATATAATGAATGCGCCCATATTTGCGCCCCGAGTAGTGTAACTGCCGTAATAGGTGACCACCAACAGGAATAAGTCCATCCCGGAGAAGAGGATCACCGTGGGCAAGTGCGACCTCGATACGCCTATCAGACCCAACAGGAACACTATTGTGATCACTGTCAAGACGATTATTATACCTATCGATAAGAGAGAGACAGAATATTCTTTAGTTGTATGGAATAAATGTAGAATAAATGTTGCATGAGCACTTTAGTTATTTATGTGGCCTTTCGCTTGAATATCGAGGAACGAGCATCGAGCATGCCTAATTTATAAGTTGCCAGGCTAACAATGCCTACGCGCTCTTGGATTCGTAACTTTTGTTAAGTAAAGAAACAATTTTCAATGGAATCGCAGCCAAGAATCGTATCATTGGTTCACTTATTTCTCATCCAATTTCGAACTCTGATTGCAATTCAATTTCAGATCCGATTGCTTATTGTCTTTCGTAGAGTTGGTTCGCGATTCTTATTAACATTCGGGCGAATCGTTTATGGCTTTGTTTGGCTTTTAATTATTTCGATTTCTTTCTCCGTTTATTCGTGGATAACAGAGATGAGCAAAGAGTGGGACAACTGATTGTTAGCTCGAGTGAAATAGGATTTTTCCATAGTATTGGATCACAAATAGGCTTTGATTTGGAGGGAGAGGTTAGTGAACTGAATGTGTCTAATCACGTGTCGGCCATTGTGTGGCAAACGATCGTTATCTTCGGCGATCGCTGTCCTAATGGTTGCGGTCGTCTCTCCACTGGTATAATACGAATCTCCCAAACGGTCAGAACAAATAACTTTTTGCGCGCTTAAGCCATAAGTATTGGCCAACGATTCCCGGAATTCGCGTACGTTTGAGAGACACACCAAATAAGAGCAAAAACAATAGTTTAAATCTCTTGAGTTCTCGGCCAACGAAAACACAATGAATTCTTTTGGCCGACCATTAGTGAGACCCGGATTAGTGTTAGGCTTCGGGATAACGAAAGGAAAGGAATTGCCGCTCGCTATCAATGCTCTACTATTTGCGGTGAGGAAGGCCTCAAATATGCCGACCATTTGAAGGCATTCATTAGGGGTTGGGTTTAGTGCTCAATGTTTGATCGGGTAATTGATAAGACAGACCCGACTCGTCATCAAAACTCTCGATATGAGCGAAACAAACAAAAGTCCGATTCTTTACACAATTCTATTGTTCGACTTTATCATACAATTTACAGAATATTCTCTGACTGTCGGCAAAAATTGTCAGAATTCCCGAAATGATAATTATTTGTTTAGTTAATTGCCTGATATTAATTACATTTCGCATAATGCACCTAGTCTATCTCATTATAAACATGAATATTGCTGTAAAGACGTCTTCAGGCCAAGAATCTGGCCAAGTTTGACGTCAAATGTATCAAGTGACTCTTAAAGGATATAAAAGAGTTGACATTTTAAAATAATATTCAGTATTCTGTATGGAATAGAATCCATTAGAAGTGATTCGTTGTCTGTGTGTCTGATCTATGGGTTTCCAGAGTAGTGACAATGGAGTGACAGCGCCAGCACTGGCACTGCGATCACATTCACATGTCTTTCCCTATTTGTCCGACTGTTCCGAACGAATGGCTTTCTTATGTATGTCTACTATTCGGAGCACTCAATGAAGATCTGTTACGCGACTAATCAAATGAGAAGATCAACGCACGAAATCGATTAACCTCTAGTCAATCAATAAGCAAATTCAGGCTCACAGTGGGCTCGCATTGACCCGAGCTATCGATCACAGCGCACAACACTCGGACTCAGACATCGAGAACCGACGGCCAACACAAACGAAACACTGAGATATCGGTCGATGTGTTGCAAACAAACTCAATAATATGTTAATTGAATCGAAAGGATATTGCGATCCGAGAGACGGCTGAGTCCAGTGCTCGGACTGTGTTGGCGGTGGATGTAGATCGAGGTCACCCGCGATGTGTGCCAAAGACATGGCTAATTCAATTTCGATCGTTTCAACCATTTAATCTTTCGTTAGCCAAGGGACGAGCGGACAGATTATTTGGGTAATGCGTTTATTGTGTAATCTGACCAAGTAATCTAATCAAGTTGCAATTAATTTTAATCGAGCTAGAGCCCAATCGCTTGTATAACATTGGTCAACACAAACCAACGCCAAAATAGATTTTGCTCCAAAAGAACCGGATATGCGAACGACGTTTGCCGATCGACTCAATCTATTTTCGGTTCGAATAATTTATTCGACAAATATTTGAATTTGTCTTTTGTTTGGCTAATTATTTTGCGCTCCTCTCGAAGACTCAGTGAAAGTGAAAGTTTGTCGACATAGACGAGCCCAACATGACATCAATTGATCTTGCACAATTGCACAATTGCACAATCGCTCGACTCGATAGTTCAACTGCTGGTTCGACTGCTTCTGGAAATCAAAACATAAAGAGAAACCGTCGAAATAAATAGTAGGAATCGGTCGACAAATTCATAATTCAGTATTTTGATAGAGATTTCCATAACAACGGCTGAGAGAATCGGTGGATAAGACCCACTACTATCATGTTTCCACTCCCAGTGACCTTTCTTGCAGCGCAAAGAAGCACATTAGCCATGCACTCAATGAGAATGAGAACAATGCGAATGCCTTTTATATCCACTTAAGCCTTAAGACGTTATATAAGAAGAAAATAGATTTTCCAAAATTAATCCCAAGGATTACAAAAGAGTCTCTATTTATAAACAGCACAGCTATTAACTCGATTCAAGGTGATTGGAGTTGGAGCAATGCAGCATGGTGCGTCCAAGATAGATCTATGCAGTGCCGGGCAATAATCGATTAATTACAGCGTGGCTTACATCACATCACATAGTCTTCAGTGAATTTACTTATTTTGGTTCTCTCTTTCTATTCAATGAACCGCTAAAGCAATAGACTTAATGAGATTAATAGCATCCGACGTCTGTGTACTCATTGCTAGAATAAATACGACGAATAACGAGGGATAAGAGTCGGTCAGCTGTGCCTACATTACGGGTCGGCCACTGCTGGCCATCACTGGCCAGAAATGTGCTCGACATTGATATTCATATTATCGATTCTGATGGGTCTGTGTTGACGCTCGGGTGCATTATGCGAGCTAGTTCCATATAGTTCCATGTAATAATTCCATATAGCGCAAGCAATAGTCAACAAGCTCGATCAATAAAGTATATGTGGTTTAGCTATTCGAGGAATTCCTGTGGAAATGTTGGGCCACTGTTCGGGAAATTCCCGTTTGAATTACAAATCACGAACTAATGGACTCTGTTTTGATTGATTGCATGTATTTTTCAATTACCAGAGTGTGTCGAATAACTAATCTATCTATAGTCTACAGAGGAAGAACTGGATGATTGTGATGCTGATGGCGATGGCCACTGCGATGATGGCAAATAAATTAAATTCACCAGTCAAGCAGTCAATGGTATGGCAATCGGGGCAAAAAATTGTCGTTAATGGTCGGATGAATATTCAGACTGAGAATGGATTATCTGTTCCATCAGATTGACTGTCACTCGCCATAAGCAGAGCTTTAATTAAAGCACTTCTTTGTCAGTCATTCACTGATTCGAGTCATTCATTCAAAAAAGTGTTCATTCATTTGAGAGAAAAGTTTTTCGGCTCTGAATAGAGAGAAAAGTTTCTCTTCTTTCGCGGGAGTAATACGAATAAGGAATCAAAGGCTCAGAAAATTTGGAAAATCTGTTCCCCAGAAGACAAAATTGCATTTTCCACTGTTAACTGTGCACTGACTGGTCGTCCCCACCGCTACCGACCCCTCGCCGGCACTGCCTTTCGCACTGATTGCCAGCAAACAATCGCAGAGCAAATAAAATTGATGTCAAAGAATAAAAGTTTCATTTTATGTATTGTGAACACAATTCTGGCCTCTCTTTGAATAGATAATTGAGCAATGATTCAATCGTCAATGGAGAATGTAGTCAATGCTAGTGACACAGAATCAGCTAGATTGTGCTTGCTCATCGTCATTGTGCTCTCGTTGGGCCTCGATTATCAATATATCGATTCGACACAATCTGTTACAATATTGTTATATATATATAGTGTCTAGATATATTTCACACATCTTGCCACTACATTAGACACAACTAGAGCATGGATCAAATGGAGCTATCAATATGGCATCACGTGATTACATCAATTTCCCAGCTATTTATTAGACAATCGGCCAATCAGTGGCTCTGACAGTGATTTGTGATTTTGTAAAACAAACGGTTCAGCATTTGATGGCTATCTATGAGAATAACGAGAATTCAGTCACAAAAATACAGGGAATATAAAAATCGATTAAACAAATTCTGGAATATTTTTTCCTTGGAATTCATGTTATTTTGATTAATCATTTAGTTTTCGCCGACAAATCATTCGTTTCTCAGACGAACCAACGGTTTGGGAATAAATATTTGGAATGAATACTGGAAACGATCTGATTTATTGACAATCAAGTGGCCGAAAGTGGCAAGTTAATGATTAGTTTCGCGCAGCTCATCAATTGCTTGTTTGTCACCGACCAGGTTAGTCACGACTGGCCACCGAAACACTGAGTCAGTGATGCCGGCGGTCGACAGTCGTGGTCATCCCGGGCATGAAAAATGAGTGCCATTTGGCCGCCAAACAGAAAGTTAATACAAATAACGATTTGTTAGCGAAACTGTTAATAACTTTTAATCTGAAAACATATTCCAATAGATATGTCAGACGTTATTAACGGTTCGCGAAATACAATTCATTTAGTTTTTCGGCGGCAAACACTGTTTCGATCGCCTGATCCATGCGCGGCGACCGCCAGACAGACAACCCGTTCCTCAGTCGCCTTCCAAACCACTGCCAACGGCTTTGATGTCACGGCTCGCGAGTGATGTCTCGTTTCATTAGACGAGAGTGACATCGATAAGAAAGGAGACGTCACTCTTATTTACCGCTCGTGTGTCGCGCATATTGAGGTCAGACCAATACCGAGCAATACTGAGCTTGCTACAATGGATTAATGCCTGGCCAATAACTTGATACTTGCATTTATGCTGACATTGATCGACAAAAGAGGATCCAAATTGTGTTTAATTAGTTTATCGCTCGATTCAACTGAACGTCGACTATAAATAATGGTCAATTAATCTTGATCATGTTGAAATTCAATACCGTTCTTCAGTCAAACATATCAAAATTGAAAAATAAAACTTGCACGGTAGAAATTTGGCCCGGTTCTCTATATTTTATCTAGTTGAATTGGTGTATGACATTTGAAATATCTGCAATCTAGCAGATGATAAGCGAAGTATCATGGTGATTACGATTTAATGTAATGCGATTTTCATTTCAAATGCAAAGAACGCAAAACAAAACAAACGAACGAATATTAAAACAGATAAAGGCGTTTAAATCCCATTCGAGACTCGATTTTTCATCCTGGCATGTTAATTAAATTATGCCTGGGTCACACAATCGAGTCTCGACTCGAATAAATTAGCATAACCAATTACAGAGCTGGAAATGAGCTTGTAATTGGATGTGAGCTTGGTGCTAGAGATAGGAGTGATACGAGTGGGCATCGATTTTCGTTCAGATACTGTCGTTCGCGAGTCTGTCGTCGACTCAATCGTCACAAGCGATGGCACTTCGAGTGGTTCTCCGTTTCACTCAAAGCCCTCGAGTTTTGAGAACTGCGGAAAATTATTTTTCGCACAAATATTTTTGTATAAAACTATATATTTTTTGGACAAACATTTCTAATACAAGTTTTTGAGCGACGAATAACCGAAAAATCAATTTTCAAAAGGTTTGCGTAAATAAACTTCAAAATTGTGTTTTTCTAGAGAAAAGTTGTGCCGAAAAAAGTGGTGAAAAATTGATCTCAATTTCTATTATCTGAGCGCAAAATGTTTGCCCAAAAGGCTTATTGTTTTTCAATGGGCTTCGGCTGTCAGTGACGCCCAACGGGTGGCCCCGAAACCGATCGCAGCTATGAGGCAAGTGGTGGCCAACAGAGCCAAGAGCTGAACGGATCGCCAATTTGTTATCTCGCTCTTTTACTGGAGTCGAAGCAGTCCTCGGGAGACAAATAAACTTGTCGGCACCGGCTTAATGAGCGAGGAGATCGTGGTCGGCACTGAACGCCGTCTTAGACTTCATTAAATGATTCAAAAAGATTGCAAAATCTACTTAAAAATAAGAGCTGCCAAAGCAATTTGAGCGCAATTGAGCAAGGCACTGTTTCAAATTTCAAATACGTTATCCGATTATAGTTTAATATCTTCTCCCCTTAACGCATCAATTACCTTTCACCATGAAATGCCATGAAAAGTTTAATTTTGCTCTGAAATTGTTATTTAATGGCAAAACTCTTTTGCCAAGAAAGCGATTATCACTTGATTTCAGTGGAAAATTGCGTCAAATGAATAGGAATACTAGCAATAGGTTAGCCAATTTCGCTTACCATCAGAGTGTGCTTTCTTATAGTATATCATTGAAGTGCAAAATCAGCCGAATTGTCGAGCAGCAGATCAATAGGAGTATCCATTCTATTGATCAAAGCTAATTCATATTTATAACCAGATTATTAGTGTTAAATCTGGTGTCGCTTTCGCTATTGATGTCGACCTCAATAACATAATTATAATGTAACGAAACTTATTGGAAAAGTCATCGGTTTAATGTGTCTAGTACAAAAACCATTAACATTAGCGCTCACACACACACTCACAAACGATAATGATTAAAGTAATTAATTAGCAGGCAAATATTCTATGCTCTAATTGCTATTAAATTGGCGCCACAACTGTCCTAATGTTCTAATGATTGCTGAATTACAAGTGGGAGTCATCGCAAACACAGCACTCAAACTCATCACTGAATGTCTTTACAAAACACTATTCCCAACGAATCAGAAACTTCTGGATAATTTAAACTATTTTTACTCGGATTATGAAAGTAGCATGATAAGGCAATTATCCAGGGAGCTCCACAGGGTATTTCATAGCTAGGCATTTGAATGCAATTGATTTCTCTATAGAGATATTCGAACTGAGATTAATGTCTGGCTCTAATGGTTCGAACATATTATGTATACGAATGGCTAATATCGATTCATTAATATTAATTAGCTTGTTCGTATTAATGCCCAACATTCTTAATATTGGTCCCAATATGCTTGCAAATCAAGATTTATGGAAAAACTTTATTATTAATAAACCGAATCTTTTTGCGATAACAAGACTTATTAATTGAATAACTGTCGACTAAAAGTTTGCTAATATCTGAGCTCTTTTAGTGTGTTTATTGGGTTTATTGGGCCAGACGTCCAGTTCTTGTGGTATCAATCCAGGCGGAAAAAAATTAAATAACATGAAGATCCAGGAGAACCATAAAGACAACACCCAGATGGAATGAGATAATTCAAATATTCTTTTTCCATGTTGTTTAGAGCTTAATTTTACACCAGGAAAACGTAATTTCACATTGAAAATTTATTATAATCACTTCGATCAATATTTCACTGATGCCCCGAACTTTTCATAATGAATAATATAAGTTACTGTAAAGAACTAGAGAAAGCACGAATGAAAGTGAAAGGTCAATTTAGCTTTCTTGGAAATTGAAAGTATAAAATAACAAGAAAGACAATTAGATTGCGATACAGGGGGTCGAAAAGGAATTTATATATTGCTGTTCGAGTCAAGTGATACAAAAGTTGTGCCGAATTATTAATGAACCAAATGAGAGAAAATGTAATTTTCGAGTCTAATATAGAATTCGTTGAATTCCGGAATCAATTGTGCGATCGAAACGGAATTTGGAAGAATATAAAGTCGAATGGGTTTTTGAGTTTCGAGAGTTTGGAAGAAACGAAATAAGAATTCTTTGATTTGATTACAGAATATATTCTCTCTATTCGTCGTTATTCTCATGACTGGCGACAAGTAATGGAATTTCTGTTCGAATCGCAAACACCGGAGAAAAACCTTTTTAAACAATATGAGAGCTGAGTATCACATATAAGACAATTTAAAGTTGCCAATAGTGGCAATGGCCATGCTACATTAGCCATAGGCTGTGTTTAGCATGCAGAAATAGTGCGCTAATGTCATCTCATCCAGATATATATATCTTGTCACTTATTCGCCAGCCATTCAGTATTATTCAGACTATGCAATGGAAAAATATGAACTCAACTGTCGCTGAAAAGTATGGGTTTTGACGTTAAGGATGAGGAGAGAGATCGGAGAGAGACTGACGAGAGAGCAGAGAAGAGAGCGGAGAGAGAGGCAGAGAGTGAGCCTCGAAGAGAAATCTCATTAAGTGAACGCTTTTCTCAAATATATATTTTTTCGCATCGGAATAACGCAAAGAATATTCGGTAGAAATATTCAGAAATATATTTAGCAATAAATTTGTCAAAAAATAGAGAGAATTATATAAATGAAACGAATAAATTGTGATTTGCATTACACGAAAGGTCAGACGAATGTTGCGATTATGCAAATTATCTTGATTAAAGCGCATAAAAAAACTATTGCTGCGAATGGCGGGACATGCTAATTTCACTAATCGCTATTTAATTATGAGACTGTATTACCTAGAGCAATTTATAGGTGTTCTCGCAAATGAATCTATACATACAGTAATGATGAATTGAGTAGAATCGAAATCTTACTACCAAGATACGAATTGAGTTCTCAGTAGAATCTATTGCATTGTTTTGTTTCTATATGTAACAAGAATTTTATTTTTGGTCTAATTATTTTAAAATCCAAGTTAAAAGTTGATAATTGTGTGAAACTTTCAATATTTTGCTTTTAATAACATTCGAGAGCTTACTTCGGGCGCAACGCCAACCATATCGTGCAAATTCATCCGATTCTGGACTATCTAATAGTGTGAAAGGAGACAATCAGTGCTAGATAGGAGTCTCACCCCTATCCCTAATAAGACCTAATTTGAATTCACGCGATGATCATTGAGTGGAAGTAATATAAATTTTCAATTAGTCGGCCATTCGTTTGATATTCAGTGCACACAAATTATATTCTATTTAAAGTCCTTATCATTTTGCAACACAATAAGAGTCCCACTATTCCTCTGTTCGATGGGTTTCTCGTCCGCAAAAAGCGGTTTTTTGTTTCTGAATAATTAGCGATAGAATGCATGGATGAGTTGAATCTGTGAGCACTCTGCTGGCGATCGCATCACATTTTAAACATTAAAGTTTGGGCCAAAATAACTTGAATTTTAATTAATTCTACAATCGAGACAATGACAGACAATACAAGTCACTCCACTGAATGTCTATCCCTTCGACTGCCGAAACCCCATTGAAGAAAAAACAATTAATGCTTATCGCAAATAAGGACTATAACTCTGAAACTTATTATCTTTGAGATAACAATTTTTTATGACTTCCTGAGGGTTCTCACCAAAGGAGGTTTGTTCGGGGAAACCCCGGCTTCTCATATTTTCAAATTTTGGAAAATAATTGTTGGAGCTCATTGTTTGAACTTTTATAGAGATTAGTTTCAACTCGATTGTTAAAAATATATGAAAATTTGTGAAAATTGGATCGTTATTAGTAATAAGTTATTACAAAAGATTGAGAACCGGGGAGTCATACGGTATACGTTTTTACAAAGCCTTGTTTCATAAATCAAATTACTTCTAATATAAGAGTCTGAAAAACTTTTAATGCGTTTCTCTCCGCAAATATTATTCATTAATAATAAAGAATATTCTGTTCTTTGGAGCCAAAAGTTTGTCATTAGTCTCAATAAAGTTAT
The DNA here is from genome assembly GCA_034698225.1 of Scheloribates latipes. Lineage (NCBI taxonomy): Eukaryota > Metazoa > Arthropoda > Arachnida > Sarcoptiformes > Scheloribatidae > Scheloribates > Scheloribates pallidulus. Next base: position 4,709 of record JAQGBE010000701.1, on the reverse strand, counting down.
TAACGTTTTCTCCTCTCAGATCCGCACAAAACTTATACGACTTTTTGTTTTCGTCCCAATAATTATTAGACTTTTAATGGATATAAAAGCGATAATGAGAAAGATAATTTATCGGAGCGATAGTATCAAGATAGTATTAATTGTGGACCGCTTTTGTTATACATTATATAAGAAGCACTCTTTGTTCGCATCGAAGGCATCGGTTGTCGAAAATAATTTTTCACAAAACACAATGAATGCATAATTGATGGCCAGCACATAGAAAAACGCTCGCCAGAGTATCATGCTCAATTGTGGCAATATCAATCAAGCTCACTTGAATACTTGGACAATTGATTCCACTATTGTTATGACAATTAATCTTAAGGATAATGGTTTCGCTCATTCGGTATCCACAACAAAGAGATGTGTATCAGTAATTAGCAAGGTGGTGCCTCTGTCGTGCCTCTGTCGCCACCCTGATCATTATCTCGCTGCTTATCGTCGATCTCGAAGGGCTGCCAATACTGTCAGGCAATTTGACTCTTAATACTCGTATCTAATAACCAATTCTGAGCCCAAATATGACTTAAGTATTGATTTTATATCAAAACTTGTGTCTAATCTCTAGCGTTCTTCTGATGGATCACTGGTCACACCATTTAAGAGTCTTGGCTTACATCGGGAGCGCCGGTGCCGTACAAGTGGACCGAGATATGGATCTATAGTAGACCAGTGTTCGCAACACCAGACTCGAGTGTGTGCCTCAACACCACTATCCGGGATCAAATCAAAATTACCAATTCTTCCGATCCAAGTGTTTCCGTAAAGACCCAGATTTAAGCCGTTAGACCACTTAAAATGAAATAACCAAGATGGAAATTGCCACTTGACCGATTTTAAACCACTTTAAAGGCTTTATGCATTACCCAGTTCAGTCTAGACTTAATCCAGGTGCTTTTAAAATTTGAACTCATATGAACGACTATAGTTAAAATGAGCAATTTACTTTACTGCCAATAAATTATGCTTGGCAACTGGGATTTCGATATAAATGTATTACAAACTTGGACAAAATTCTTCTAGAGATGACCTCGGACAGTCCATAAGGACGCAATGGCGATAGAATGTGTGTCATCCTGGTTATTACAGTCATTTATTTCATTGTTTCAAATGAAATAAAGTACTCGTTATAATAAAATAGCGAAAATGTGTTTCTCTTGCGATCCGAACACTACTTCACTGCTCGGTATGTGCTGTGCGTTCGGTGATGTGCTCAGACCTTAATGTGCTGTCCATCGGAATAACAGTCAAAGAAATTATTGCTTACTCTCCGGCAATGAGTAAATCTATAACTGATATCGCGTTTAGTTCGTCGCCACATAAATGTGACACAAATACCAGGTTTAGGCGCAAACACTAATCGATCAGTTCTATCACCGAAAGGAATGAATGTCACTGTTTCTGCGCTCGGCATGAATTGAGGGCGAGTGCCAGGTTAACTCGGATAAGTTAGCTTGATAACTTGTTTACAATGCCATACATTTTGCTACATTGAAATATATGGCCACCGAATAAATTAAATAACATTTTCCATGAATAAAAGGAGTGAAACAAGAATTTACTGCAATTCAGGTCATTTGACTTGAAATTCTAATCTTGACACTTTTGAATTCGAGCATGATTAATCGCCATTTTTGAGCCAAACCACGCCAAAGCCAGCAAAAAGTGTTGCAATTATTTCGCACGAATTCTCATTAAGGAGAAGAAATTCTCCATAAATTATTGTCGCCGTTCCGTTCAGACGACACAATCAATTACAAAGACAAACATTTGCATAGCGGCTCTCATTGTAACCTAGACATGACCTGGCATTGCTCGACTTGGCGCGCTAAACCAATTGTTTTCATCCCAAAGGGCCGCATATTTACTCAAATAAATTTCGAATTGATTCTAAATTTTCGTCAATACATGACAGCGTCTAATATAAGGCACTTTACAGTACAACACAGAGGCCTTTGACTGCCGAAAGAGGCGGTCATTAAATTTTAATGATTTGAAATTCTTGTGGCGTTCAGTGACTGAATGGTAAACCACAGTCACATAAACCGACGAAACGAGTGACTAAACACAAACTTTGAACGCAAAACAACACAGAATAACAACAAAATAGAAATTTAAAATCAAACGAATACAGAATTCTTTTTGTAGAATTCAATCGAAACAGACTTTCGATAGTGAATTGTATATTAAGATTGGGTTTTGAATTGTATTATCGAGTTGAAAGTGCAACAGATTTTCTAATAGTTCGTATGACAATCGATGAATAGATGTTTAAATGTATTTGTATGTTAAGAATTGATGAGTTTGGTTGACTTACCCAGAGATCTATCATTGAGATTGTTATTGTTGTAGTCGACTGACGCCAAACAGACGAGAATAATGGCCAGAGTTGTGCAGAATATCATTAACGACAATAACGATATGAGACTGTATTTTACAATTTGATAGACTGTTGTATAAGACATGACTCTCGCGATCACTTTTATTAATAATACATTTGACGAACGAAGAGCTCACGAGTGGAGCGGTTGGTTGTGCTGTGCGATGGAGTCGTCGGCGAGGAATGAGGAATGAGAGCCAAATGGTTATGAATTGGAAGAGCGAACCAGTGATCGAGTGATAGATCGCGCGGAGAATGCTTTCAAACGCTTTGATCCAAAATAGTTATTCAAATATTTATTTCGATACTAAGCGAGTGAACGTCTTGTGCCCACTGTCTGCCAGCACAGCACAGGCTTTCCCACTAATGCCCGCACTATTTCCTCAGCGCGAGTCTGGGCTCATATGTTGTCTTTGGTCTGAGTTAGAGTCTGGTATACACTCTTTGGATAGTAGTTAAAGAATATTCTGTTTGTGTGTCAGTCAGTGGCGCGCGAGTTGACTGACTATTCTTCTAATTTCTGTTTAGAAACTGTTTGGCTGTCACTGTGGCTGAGTGTGGCTGTGCTCGAGCAGTGCTGTCCGTGCAGTGAAGTCACAGGCACTGCCAGTGCTGACCATCGCTTCTATGCCCGCATATTGTCATTCATGTGATGTAATTTTCAGCACTGCTTTCGCTTAACGTTCATATCATTATTCTTTGGCTGATATGACCTGAGCTAAACATTGGTCAATCAATACCGACTGCCAAACAGGGGCTGATTGAGGGGACACTCGATATGCGGACTGCACTCAATCGCTAGTCGTCGTCGCCAGAGCTCAGGCGAACTCAGTCGTGGCTCACCAGTCAGTGGTGTTGAGCTCTTCTCAGCTCAGCTCAGCTCAACTCGGCTTCAGATCAATCAATAGATCGGTGCACACAATGAGCCACAGCTCGCGAACACCACATCCAGTGCTGCTCAGCACCAGTGGATCCGCACTCATACACGCAGTGCCTGTGCGCTGCGAAACACACACACAAAGTGTCGGCCAAACGCACACAAAGAATACACTTTAAGAATATTCTGTTCAGTCGGTTCCCAGTGTTTCGCTTGTGTGTGAGTGTCAGTTGTTAGGGACGGAACACTCGCACAGACACTGAGCAGTAGAGCCACTGAGCGAATGGATCGGCTATTAGACAGTGTGTGGCGAACGACGAACGCAACGGGTAATACAGAATCCGTTGAGAGCCGAATGAAAAACTGTTTCTGCAATTGAATTGAATTCTTTTAAAGAAATAATAAGAGAATTTCAATAAAAATATGATACTATGAAAGCATTTTCAAGGCATCTCTTATTTATTATTGTATTTTATGTCAATTCTTTGGGTTCTGACAAAAAATGTTTTCGCAATTTCTATCCATCGACTCGAACAACAAATAACTCTTTTCCTCATTATTTTTATTCGTTTCAGAAATTCTAGAAAACGTAATAAACATTTTTTTGTTCCGACTTTTTTTTAGTTTAGTTTTCGTTTTTCAGAACCATTTCGAGTCCAAACTCGGATTTATTTGATTTCATACTCTTTTCAGGAAAAATAATTAATGGATTTCTTCGGATATATTCGTTTTCAAAACACTGAATCCGTTTTGTTTGGGTTCACATATTTTTTTTCTGTTTGTAATTCTCGTCTATTTTTTCTTCTTTTGGCTAATTTTCAATAAAATTGTTCGCAAATTGTGTTTATGTTTGGACTACGAATATAATTATTCATTTGAGTCCCGCTTTCGTTCTCATTATTGTGCAAATGTTTGAATACATAATTGGATGTACTCTACAAATATAGTTGCATGTAGTGTATTACCTTGCTACATGCACAACTGACACAATTATCGACGTGAATAAACAACGTTATTGAAAGATAAAATATTAACTCTATTCAGAGATGGCCAAGTTACATTTTTACTATAAACATAGACCGGAAGTACCTATTATAGTAATTGTGAATCCTATGTCATGTTAATTTCGTTAATATACTTTTAAAAACAACTACCTTGGTAATTGTCAATTCATACGAAGCAATCTGGCATAATGATCAAGCAACAAATGCTATACAAAAGAATACAATCTTGGTGTAGGTTATCATTTGATGCAATGAGATGGGGCTGTTTTCTCGCCGAGATTTTTATATTTTATAAATCATTTCACATAAAAAGTATTGATAGAAAATTGAGACCAAGATTGACAGAAAGTTGCAAAAATCATATTGAGCGCTTGCACTCTACAAACGTCTAAGATTACTTTCAATA
>JAQGBE010000700.1:0-15439 GCA_034698225.1 Scheloribates latipes | reverse complement strand
ATAGCGATTAAGCATGGTCAATCTGAGACGAATTGAGGCCATAGAATACTAGCTAACGATACGTGTGATGAATGGTCCGGTCCGTTCGGGTCAGTGACGGACACTAAATGACCAAACCGTTCGGTTCAGAGCCGCCACACAAAGCCAACCGAAATAAGGGTGGAATTCACGGCTCATGTAATAATTAGATGAGAGAATTATCCTCTAAACGTCTGGTCGTAGTATTCCAATAAAAAAAATGAATTTTAACCTGCTCAGTGTAGAGATAAATCAATCATAAAGTTGCACTCAATTATTTTATTACATTATTTTATGACATATCTTATTATAAGAATAACGAACTCTAAACAAGTAATGATTCTCAGGTCTCACACGTTTGCCAATAAAGTGAATGCTGTCAATCAATTGCTATCTTTTTCTTCCATTAATTGCTTAACCTATAGCTATGATCCAATTTATTTTCATCTTATTTCTAACATTAGTTCTACGAGTGATGAAATTCCAGAATCAACTTGCACTGATCAAAGCAAGCAATTAAAACCGTCTACAGCGTAAATGCTGTAATTGCTTTTTAAGCAATTCAGACCTAATATTTTAAAACCATCTTCGTTGTGCGCAAACGCTATGAGTTGAAGCTTGTTTTAAGAAATAAGGTCTAAATTTCTACCCATATGAATTGATCACTGTGCTTTATGTGTTATTGTCATGTGCAATTGAGCTACTAAACTATTAACATGAAAAGGGACTGGTACAAACCAAAAGAAAAGGAATTAGTAGAGATTATTTCCAGGATAATTGCATCTAATGTTTAGAATTGATAATTTTGAAAATGGATGGAATGTTCAATGATAATTGCTCGAAAATTTAGAGAAACGAGCAATTAAATCAACACTATTTGGCTATTATCCATATAAACAAATATAACGTGCAATTACATATAGATTTCTGTAGTAAATAATAAAATTTAGAGTGAGATTACATGACAATTATGTGGGGGATATATGAGATGCCATAATTGTCAGGACAACTCATATCAGGTCTTATGGCTGTGAGTTGGCATTCAGTGGCAAGACTTTACTCAAAGGAAAAATGTCTGAAAATTTGTTGAATAAGTTTGAAATTTTCAAAAATGTTGAAAACAAATTAAAGGAAGTGATCAAGTTGGTTTATGTGTTTAGTGATTGGGAGGGATATAATTGTTTGTTTGTGACAATTGATGACAAAGTGTTTGGATTTGGAACTAATAATAGTGGTGTTTGTGGTTTAGGGCACGAAATGGTTGCCAAAGAACCGAATGTTATCGAAGAGTTGTGTAATAAAAGTGTTCAACAATTCTATAATGGATATAGTTTTGCATTAGCGCTGACCAGTGATAATGTGTTGTATGGTTGGGGTAATAACGAATATGGGGAAATATGTGATGCAAACAATAGTCTTAATAAATATACAAAACAATTAAGATTTTGAAATCATCGGAATATACCATAAAACAAATCAGTTGCGGATCCAATCACACTTTATTACTTACATCTGATGGTGTGGTCTATGGATGGGGTGATAATACTTATGGACAAATTGGTTGTGGAGAGGAATCTGGAAATAAGATATCAGTGATTACACGAGTGAATGGATTACCGAGTGTGGAGTCAATTCATTGCTCATTCTCGCGATCATTTGCGATAACAATCGATGGACTCGTCTATAGTTGGGGTTCTAATGATTGGTGTGATTTGGGACACGAATTGGAATGAAATGAATGCGTTTTTAAACCAAAATTAATTGAATATTTATTTGGAGTGAAATCAATTTGTTTTTCAATTTATTGTACTTACTATTAAATAATGTGTCAAATTTTGTCTGAAGATAAAGTGTTTGGGTTTGGTTCTAAATTAGGTTCTAATGAATTAGGAGTTTGTGGTTTTGGTCACAATAATCGTGCAAATGATCCGAATTGTGTAATAAAAGAGTTCAACAATTCTATAATGGATATGGTTTCGCATTAGCGCTGACCAGTGATAATGTGTTGTATTTTTGGGGTGCAATTATGTGATGCAAACAATAGTGTCAATAAAGTATACAAACCAATGAAGATTTTGAAATCATCGGAATATAACATAAAACAAATCAGTTGCGGATCCGCTCATACCTTAACACTTACATCTGATGGTGTGGTCTATGGGTGGGGTGATAATAATTTTGGACAAATTGGTTGTGGAGAGGAATCTGGATATAAAATATCAGTGATTACACGAGTGGTTGGATTACCGAAAGTGAAGTCAATTCACTGTTCATTCCAAAAATCATTTGCGATAACAAGTCGATATTGGGATGAGAAAGATCGGGAATATTTTCAAAATCAACTAAAATTATTATTACATCGAACAGACCTTCAATCCTTGCATTCAATTGATTGCTATCAAAATGTTTATTCAATCGGATGTGCATTAAGTGATGAATTAGTTTATTCCATAAATCGTTTCAACCAAATCGAAAAATCAAATTACAAGACATTAGAAGAGTTCTATTCCAAGGGAAGCCAAATGACTTATTAAACGTATTACTTTCCCATTCAATGCCAAATAAGTGATCAAAATATACGAATACGAGGTTTGTATTCATAATTTGAAAATTAAAATTTAACCGATTTAATTATTATCCACAGAAATTATATCCAATGAATTTCTTATGAGAAATTTACAAAAAATCGGCCATGGTACTTTTGGTACTGTATTTAAAGGAGAATGTGTTGACACCAAACAGATAAAAGCTGTTAAAGTGTTTGATCCGAAAAGTATTACTTAGATGGATTTACAAATAACTTCATTTCGATTTAATTTTTACAGAACTCATCGATGGCTTTACAAAAATGGGAGAAAAGAATGTTTTTTCAGAAATCCAAGCTTTGAGCGAAATATGTAGTGAAAGGATTGTGTCGTATATGAAGTCATGGATTGATTATAACAACAATATATACATTCAAATGGAGTTCTGTTGCGATAATCTGCCGAATATTCTCGAAACTAGAGATCAAGTATTTAACCCAAGTAGTGTTGAAACAATCGATAGATTCGAATATTATATTTGGTGTCAAATATTCATTGAATTACTCGAAGCCATACAATGTCTGCACGAATACAAACCCAAATCAGTGATGCACAGAGACGTTAAACCAGGAAACATACTCTTCACTGACAAAGGCTTGCAAACCGGGATATTCTTCAAGCTGTGCGACTTTGGTCTTGCTAAGTTTGTGCAAACATCGCCAGATCAGTCACACACAAGGAACCACAGGATATGTCGCTCCAGAAGTGAACGACAGTGAAGAGGATAATCCAGATTATGACCATCGCTCCGACATTTATTCACTCGGAGTAATTGGGTGTCAGACATTCCGGGTTCGTATTGAAAGGTGATTTTGAATTCGAAACGCCTTCACTATATTATGAATCTTATGTTTATAAATTCCAATTCCAGTGAGAACCGAATTCTCTACAAAATCAAAGAAATTTCAAGCGATTCTATAACTGACGACAACTTGAGAGTCAAATACTTATCAATGAAATCAATACTGAAATCTATGGTTAGTATTGATTGCGATGAGAGACCCGATTGTCGTCGAGTTCGGGATATCACTAAATTGAGTGATAATTCAATTACCTTGATACGATTCTTCTCTCAAATTGTTTGCAAAATATCATTTGAAATAAAACCACCGATGGATTCAATTTAAGGTCAAACAAGTTGACCACATTTAATTGTTTAACAATAACCGAACTATAATTGTCTTTAGAATCTTTAGTTAACATGGTCAAATAAACGATAAAACTATAGTAATCAAACACTCAAACGGTTTAACACTCACAAATTATTTAATTGAAAGATTTGATATAAATTTAATTTATTTTATTGTTAATAACTCGACCAAGCTCAACTTCTTTGTCTTCAGAAACATTTTTAATTCCTCCCTATCTCTAGCCACGATTTATTCTGTAGGACATTGGATATAGAGTACGTCCATGAAACAGGCTTTTATATGACTCTAATATATATGGCAATGAATGAATATTTATTCCATGGTTAATAATGTACAATATTTTTGAAATAAATATTTGAGAATAAATAAATTAAACTTGCTAATAAATGAGTGATTTAGTAAGTGTTCTTATTGGCAAACAGAAGGGTAACTATTGTTACCACTGCTAATGTGATAATTGAAAACGAGCTAGTTGCAATCGAGCCGTTCTTGCAATAACCACAAACACCATCTTTCTTGTAACAAACTGTGCCCGAGTAACAGCACCATCCGGGACAGTACGAGCCACACGAGAAGGTACCGCTGGGACAGGTGTATTCGAGCATGGTGCTGATCTTATTTGTCGTGTTGCCGGACGAGCGCAAGGCAGTGGCGACTTGGCTCAGTTCATCATCAGGTCCTTTAGCCATACACAGTGTGACTATAAAAAAACATATTGTAAGTAAAATTGAAACTCACAATGCTAACTTTCTATACATACCACTGAGAGCAACTAAAACAAACATGCACGAACGCATTTTTAGTTGATTTGTTGTTGTCTTGTTCAATTAACTTGTTCAATCGAAGCGTGAATTCAATTGTGAACTAGTCTATTGAACATCTATTGCTTATATGAGAATTGGACCGATGATCAAACGGAAATCAATTTACACATCACTCCGAAACAACCACTCGTTAGCAGTCTTTGTTATCACTGTTTTCTTATCAATGTCATTGACTACTGCAACCTATTGTATAATCGTATGAGTAATCTAATGAAAGTATCACTCGAGTGACTCCCTCCCAATGCTAGGCCTTAGAGAGAGGGAATTTTAAAGACTGATACAGCACTGCATCACTCAATTGTATTTAATGACATGTCAATCAGAAATGTCGAACTAATAAAATTGTGAAGGGTTAGGCTGCTAATTCAAAGGTAAGCCTCTATCTGTAACTTTTGCCACATTGTTTGTTTGTGTAACAATATTTTCAACGCAAATGAGTAATCGATAAAACTAGATAAGATGGGAATTTACCATTACTAATGAAATTGTTTCGAGTTTGGGAGCGAATTTATTTATCGTATCTAGTGATTATGACATCATGTTATGAAAATGAAATATGTTCTGATTGCTGGTTGAATTCTCATCGAATCTCGAGTTTAAGCAAGGTTATGTCATCAAATATTGGCCTGGTATAATGGCCGTTATGCCCAGTTTGGTATTCGCCAATTATTTATTCGACGGCAGACAACGTTTATTTTGTATAGCCCTATATGAATATGTCAATCATTAAAAAATCAACAAGCTAATAGTAGACTAGGACTTGCGATCTTGATTTTGTAAAAACCTTTTTAGGTCTTATTAACAAAATAATTAAACAACACTTGAAGTGACTTCATGTGACATCACCAGCGATATCACAGTTAATCTTCTATCGCCTCTATCGCCAGCCCATGTACATTGCTAATGTACCAGATGGTCAGCATTTGCCACATAAACTCACTTCAGTCCTAAAATTCGTTTCAAACTGAATTTCGTTGATTTGTATCTTAAACAATCATAATGAAGATAATTTTGGTATTTATGCTATTTATTGCTCATTCTTGTCGAGCCAATGAAGAGCCCGAAGCCAAGTTGGACAAAGAGTTAGGCCAAAAACTTGAGTACTGGATCATGTGCGGTAACGTATTAATCTTGTTGATCCTCGCCTGCATCACCATGATAATAATAATTCTTGTTGAACTATCCCATTATTGAACCTTGATTTTTTAAAATGTTCAACGAAGAGCGAGCTATGCGCGAGAGGGTCTCAACTGCTAGCGAGAGTCGCGCATTGAAAAGAAGAGTATAATCGATGCGCGACTCTCACTCACAGTTAAGCCCTTCTCTCGCTCTTCGTTGGGCATTTTGAAAAAAAACAAGCCTGAAGTAAAATTAAATTAAAATTCATGCTTAAAGAAATAAGCTAGGTAATTTTGTGCTACCCGTCTTATAGCTACATATGCGAAGATCATTCTCATGTAAACACATAGATTTACAATATAATTTAACATGGTTAGAATGCAAACAACGACAACACAAAGTGAATAAGGAATCTGGTGTTGAAAAATACAAGCACATGATTGCCTATGCGAGCATGGACCCTGCTCACCGGTGCTTAAAGAAGTTGGACAGTGACGCTGGCAATGCCTTTCTCAAACTGGCAGAGAAATACCAGGTTAAAAAAGAAGATCCCAAGTTCAAGTTACTTGAGGTGTGTACGAAGAAACTAGCTGGATTCATTATGAAAAAGCCAGGTAACAAAGAGCTGTTCGAAAAGTATCACGATGAATGTTTGATACCACACCTCCGAGCAAATGACGACTTGTATAAGATGTGTATTGGTATTGGAAATGTTTTTGATTTTTCGTGGGGCTGAAATGATTATAGGCTCTAACATGGTCAATTAATAAAAATGAGTTTGTTGTTAATTTTAAAATTGACCACAATAAAATAAAATTTATTTAAATTCAATTAAAGCCAATTGTTTCGGATTTATATTGTGTTAATTTTAATCATCCAAATTAGTGACTGATTTAATGTGTGTGAATTTAGTGATTTCGCTGCTATTAGAGACAGTGTTGAATTCTAATCTCGATTAGAGAATGAATGCGAGTGATAAGTATCATCAGCAAACTGTGAATTAAAAATAACTCAACAATAAATTATACTCTCAATCAACGAATATGTGGGCCCTTTCATTATGAAAACTCTAAGCGGACTTACCTCGTTCTTTCCGAGAGAAAATCAAATGGATTAATTTTACTCCAAACGCAGGGCCATTGTGTCGCCAATCAATTATAGATAGTTTAACCGCAAAAGTTCACATCTTGGCTACACCTGAATCTAAACCAATTAAGCCATTGTGTTGCAATGAACTATCAAGATAGATACAAATTGCTGACCGTTGCCGCCATTCTCTTGAGAACCAATTGCAATACAATTAGTTATATTGGAATCAATTTATTGATTTATTGACATGAATTGACAGCAATTTAATGGTCAGAAACTATGACCAGAAAAGTTAGAAATATTAATTAATAATTATATTAAATCTCGTCGTAATTGTCGAAAATATTTGTGAGCAAATGTTTGGCCACTTTGGCGTCCAATGACTTGAAGTCTTCGGTGACCACAACCGCCTTGTGATTGGCCACAATCGTCTTGAAGCAGAACTCTTCCAGTTCTTCGGCATTCAATTTGATGGCATCAGAATAGATGGTACAGACGTTAGTATTGGTGACCAACTGTCGGATCACTTGAACGCATTCCTCTTTGAACACCGGCTCCACATACTCTTCGCCGATGGACAGCATCTCAAGCAAGAGATCCACGTCTTGAGTGTCGATGCGATTGGTGTAGAGATACTTCAAGAAGCCGTGATATGCTTCGTACGAATAGCCAGAGATCGGCACTTCATTTGACTCGTTCTCTTTCCATGGGAACAGATTTCCGTTGGCAAACATTCTTCCGAAGTATCCGACCCTCTCCTCGATGTACCACTTGTGGACGTGAATCTCCTCCGACACCTCTTCGTTTCCCTTCTTCTTCAGTTTAAACTTGAGATCCGAGTTTTGCGGGTTATTGAAAGCTTTGGCCATCGCTTTCATCACCGGATTGTCTGCCTTCTCATCTTTGGTGGCCAAATGGTTGAGCTTGAAGTTCAACTCTTTGACCGCATTGTTTCCAGACTTTCCGCCCAATTTGGTCACACCCTTACGAAAGCTTCTTAGAGCGACAGCGACTGTCGATGACTGAGGAGAAGTGGTGTTCACCGAGAAAAGTGGTGCAGAAGTGGTCGGTGCCAACAGACTCTGAGATGTGGTGACCGGCGGTGCCAGTGGTACTGGTACTGACCCGAACAGGGTCTGCCTGGGGGCAGAAGCTGGTTGACCAAGTGACATCACTGACAATGGCTAGCGATTGGTTGAAATTATATTAATTAAAAGTTGTGTTAATTACAGACAACAGACAACACATTGAGAGCCAGTCGAAGGAGTGCTGGCATTGCAAGCGGTGGTGCAATACGTGACCCGACCGTCAATAGTCAACAGTGACCCACATAGATGTCTCCCATGGTTTGGCCCGACATTACATTGATTTGTTCTAAAACTTTTAATCACTTTCAATCAACTTTTAATAACTGGCAGACAAGTGGTTAACAGACTTTGTCGACGCTCTTAGGCCTGTCTTCTATTTTTAAGAGCACTCGTCGTTTGCCTCATATCTTGTGCCGCATCAGCCAATTCCTGGCTGTCAGATGTGTTCCGACAAAAGATATTTCTATGAATGATCACGTGTTATACATAATTAAGATAATAATTGGTTGATTAATCAGACTTGTTAAATATAAAAATCATTCAACAACAAAAAAAAGCAGGGCTCAGCCGGGATTTGAACCCGGGACCTCTCGCACCCGAAGCGAGAATCATACCCCTAGACCACTGGGCCGACTTGTACTTGCTCATCTTATTTTGTAAAACGGTTAATGAGCTAGCTAATTTGATTTAGAACCAATTTATTAGATGTAATGTTTCATCAGACATATTAACAATCCTTAAAATTATCATGGTCATTAAACGTTTTGCTATTAGAGCATATGTTGTCGGCGTTGAATCGCGAAGAGTCTAATTGTTTGAGCCATACATTCTTGCAGTCATTGCAGTCCAGTTGGTGTTCGGAATACCACCTGTTCTTCGGGTTGTCGTCGAAGAAGGGCTTAAAAACAGTTTCGTTAAGATATTTAAGCGATTTATTAGAGAAGTATATTGTCGTCGGTCTGCCAATGTTGGCCAACGAGTTGTGTCTGAAGGCCGCGCCATCGATGGCGTTGTTGGCGTCGATGTCGAGTTGCAGCGACTGTCCCGTCTGACCAGGTTTGTCAATAGCGAATGCGTCCTCTGGTATTTCAGTGATATTCGTGTTGGCGATAACTATTTGCTTAAGATTGTTGAGTTTGGCGAACGTTCGGCCGACAAGTTTGGTGTATTTGGTGCCCCAGAAGTGGAGATGCGTGAGGTTGTTGTGGTCGGCGAAGTCGGGTTCGATCGCTTGGATGGCATTGTCTTTCAATTGGATTTCCACTACATTTGTGAATTGGTTGAGCGCTTCGAATACCGATTGAGAACTGAGTTCGCGGTTGTTCTCAATTATGATCTCTTGAGTGACGCCAATGGTTGTGCCGCCGGTGAAGACGTTTCTGTCGATCGTCTTCAGCTGATCGTTGCCTCTGATCTCGATCTGAATGAATCTCAAATTTATATCTCGGAACAGATCGTCCTTGAGTTCAACCAGTGCTGTATTTTCAAGAATCAAGAATCGATCTTTTTGTTTGTCCGGTTCATCCCAGGTTGAGTTGAGAGCCAGCAGCAACTGACCAAGGTCTAGCTGTTGGAAGTTACCGCGACAGTAGACCTGATGCAGTTCGCAATAGCAGAGGTTGTCCTGATTGGGACATTTGGCCAATACCTCGGACAGTGATAGACACAAAACCAAGAAAGTTATGACTGAATGAGGGAAATGAATAGAAACAAATTATCAAATGGTTAATTGCCTCGAAGTTAAATTTGACCTGCAAACATTTCGCTGTTCAGCTTGTTGAGATAATGGGACAATTGAACTGAATTTATAGATTGCAAGTTTCAATTGTCCCATTATCTCAATAAGCTGAACATTTGAAAGCACCTGAACTGTTCGCATAGCTTGTCTATCAGAACTGGTGTCGCTGAGTGTTGGCAAGATAACCAGAGAGATAAGTCGATTAGTCTTGTGTGAGCTTGAGCAAAACCATTTATTGGACATTCAATCAATTATAACACTTAGTTATGAAGTTATGAATTATATTATTTAAGTAGAATAGCAATTAACGATATTTGGATACAATTGGATTTAAACTAATCCATTATTTAGGATTCGTTGTCAACCGGAGATTTCCTTATATTAATAGACAAATCTGATTGTTATTAATGTCTGGATTAGATAATGAAACATTAATTCAAAATTAAGCCAATAAAACGAATAATCAAAATAATTGACTCAAATTAAATGCATTTTATAGACAGAACATAGTATTGAACGTCAAGTGAAACGATTAACCGAAAAAATCAAATTAAGATCAAATAGATTAGGAATGAGATGTCTGTCCATTAAATGGGAACATCTCTCCATTCGGGAGCCGACGCATCAATCACAAGATGGTTGGGCACCGAATTCAATGCTGTCACCCGCTGACGGGTCTGACCGAAGCCGAAGCCGGTTTGGCCGGATTGGCCGCGTTTGCGGATGTCTTTGGCAAACGAAATTGTGACCAACAATGGTGGAAGAAAGATGGCCAAGAGCAGCCACTGGGCATGAACCAGCGAGGCCGCTGTCAGCAAAACAAGTGACTGGATTGTGTGCAGCACTCCGAAGACTACAGTGAACCAGAAGTGGTCGTAAACGGTGGCCAGAATGCCCATTATGTGGATGGCGATCAAGGCCAGAATCACAAGCCAGAGGATGAGCCAAAGAATGGGATCACCCTGGAATTGGATCA
The DNA here is from genome assembly GCA_034698225.1 of Scheloribates latipes. Taxonomy (NCBI): domain Eukaryota; kingdom Metazoa; phylum Arthropoda; class Arachnida; order Sarcoptiformes; family Scheloribatidae; genus Scheloribates; species Scheloribates pallidulus. Next base: position 4,851 of record JAQGBE010000700.1, on the reverse strand, counting down.
TCACAACAGACTGAAGAGATGCACAGATCCAAGCACTTACATCGATTCCGGCGTAAACCAAGACAAGCACTTTTGCCACTATTATCAGCACAATAGCCAACAGACAATAGGCAACAATGGCCCGCTTCTTGTACAGCAAATATCTGTCATCGCTGGCCAACGGTCTGTCCATCGCTGGTTAGTTGTGTCCAATCGGTCAATCAAATGAAGACAAATTGGGATTTTGTGTGCAAAACACGTGCGATAAGTGATTGCAAATTGCAATGCTTTCACAGTCTTTAGAGAATTTTGTCGTCGAATTGCTTATATTTAACTATTATAAAACAGTTTGCTTTTATAACAGTCTGATTGGACTGATTGTTGGTAATTATCTAGATCATTTTGATCATTTATTTTCAAGTTTAAATTGAAAAGAATATACATTGCCGAGCTACGATACCTTAAATGCCTATAGAATACAAATCGTGTTCAGAAAACTAAATGTAAGTGAATACAAACTTGGATAGTATTGACAATTAAGTAATCAAATCGTTTTGAATGTCATAGAGTGACCAGAATAAAAGTAAAATTAAATTGTTAAGCTAATCCAGGGAATCAATTTGCAGATAGAGATAGAGATAACAAGTGAAGAATCGCCAGATTATTCAAGAGATTCTTCTATTCTGCTGTCGAAGTGTCTATCAGATCAATGTTTAGTATTGCCATTTCGAAATCACTTCGACGGAAACGAGTCAATTGTGCCAATCGGTGGCGAGCGCTGATGTGGTAGGCGAATAAGAATATGACCATGCTCATCACCAGGTAGACCGACACCAACAGCCATTGGAGGTGACAATAGATGAACACAACTGCTATCGAGTGGATTGAGTGCAGGACTCCGAAGCAGACCATTGCCCACAAGTGTTCGTAATGAGCGGCCATAACACCGATACCATGGATCCAAACCGAGACCATCCACACAGCGATCCACACAATCGGCTGCAATCGGTGGCCATTAGTCGAGACCAGTTCAGTGTCTCAAACATTACCTTAAGGCTGAACCTCATGTGGATAACGACCAGATCGGTGAACAGAATTATCATCGATACTTTCAAGAGGATCAGCACAATCGCAGACAGACAGTAGCCTATAATGATTCGCTTCTTGAGAAGGAAAAGCCAGTTATTGGCGGTTTGCTGTCTGTCCATCGCTGGCCAACAGTTGTGTCCAATCGGCGATCCAATCGTAGACAAAATGCAATTTTCGTCAACAATGTGTTTGAGAGAAGCGATTAGTGTTTGCAACGAAAGTTCTGTTACAGTAGTGAGAAATATGAGACAATACATAAATAGCATTGAATCATTATTTAATCATAATCTAGATGATTCTGATTGCTTTCGGCCAGAATCTATTCAATTCTGTAGACACTCTAATAATTTAATGCCAAACCAAATACAAATGAAAATCAATTTAAATATTACCAAAAGTATTATATATTAAAGTATTGAATGACAGAAACGAAAGTAATTCTAATTATAATGATTACTAATAATTGATTAACAATTAGTCAAAGAAATATCCGATCAATTAAGTAGTGAAAGTAATTCAATGGTAATAATTGGAGGAATAATAATCAAATGAAATACAATTGAGTATAGAAGGAGACATTAGATCAGTGGTTAGCGACCGAAGTCAGAGAATGCCGGGACAGTCGGACGCATCTCCACGGTTCGGGGACTGTCCACCATCGGGGCCGAGCGCGCCAAATACTTGCGGCGGAGGTCGTGAGCGAACGAGAAGGTGATGGCAATGATGAGGACATCGAGGATGACTCCAATCCACATCACGGACTCGACGCTGACCGCAGTGTACATCGAGACACAGGTGGAGTACGTGTTGACCACTCCGAAGAGGACAGTGAGGCCGAAGTGCTCGTAGACGGCGCCCAACAGTCCCAAGAGGTGAGCGATCACACTGTTCACGATCACCGCCCACAACAACAGTTTGTCCGACTGGTGGTCAGGTCATTGTCATTATGGCCATTGACAACAAGATTATCACTCACCTCGAAATCGATGATATCGAAGATCTTCTCCAACTCATCCCAAGGGATAATCGTGGCGTTGGTGGTGTTGTTGACCACCACCACTTTGGGACTGAGATCGGGAGCGCCCACAGCGTCGGCGGTCGCGTCCAAGAAGTACAGCATTACAACGCCGATGAGCAACGACAAGGTGATAATGGTCAGACAGTACCACACTATCACATACTTCTTCGACTTGAAGTACGGGCTGACAATAGAGTTGTCCATTTTGACCAGATTGGCGACGATATGGATGTCCTGGACTAGACTGGACTGACTACGACTTGTGGTCTAAACGGTTGACTGACAACGAGTTGTGAGTGTCGAGAGACAGAAGTGGACTCTCAGTGGGGGACAAGTGGTGCCAATAATGGCTGACTCTGATTGGTTGAGGCAGTGGTGTCACAGTCTGGGCCTCAAGCCCTTGACCAGACATCGGCTCAATCTTTGGGTTTTTATCGACTATTCTATAATAAACTGCAATTTGCAGGTGATTTGGCATTTGTTCAGCCATTCAGAGCGAAGACATCGGTGACAGTCTATAGAAGGCATGTCTCAACAATGTTGGTCTCAATGATAGCTGAAGACACGAGTCGTGCCGATGCCTGGTGTCTGGCATGTATGACATGTTACATTACATGTCTAGCATCTAGCATGGTGCAATGTCAGTTTGGCAGGAAATCAGTTGCGTTTGCACTGCACTTTGTTCCATAAACTCGACTCATTATGGCATACAATTACATCAACTTTGCAGTACAATTACCATGTTCATATTCATATTGAACTCACCTTGAATCATCTTATATTTAAAAACATATTAAATAATTCAATTGAATTATCCAAATTCCAAAATTAGATTCAACCATTGGAATTTAACCTGTATATGATATATGTTTGCAAATCGAATCAAATTCATACTAATACTAATCCAGGTCTCAATATATTCTGGGACGTATTGAGAATTGAAATGTTTGAAAGGTAAGTGAACTTTTTGTCAAGTGATCGATGCCATTTTTAAATACAACAGCAAAGAACTAGCAAATTGTGTTAACTAATTATTATCTAGTAATGATATTACTAATGATGTTTTGCTTGTATTTCGTGTCTCAATCGGTATTCACAGGCAAACAATTGTTCAAATCATTAATGATTTGAACGCCAAGAATGCAATCGAATGAGTGATCTGAGGCATGCCTTCAACTGAATGTAATCCAGTTTTAAAATTAATTTTATTATTAGTAAGTTGATAATGTGCATGGTCATCGCACTAAGCACTATCTTATTTGCCCATTCTTCTGATAAGATTTGTTCCAACTTATTGAACGATAAACAGATAAAAATTCTATATTAAACTCGATATTTAATTTAATTTAATGTATGATTCAAAACATTTGATTCAAAAGCCACCATTCAATTCAATTTGTGTGATTATCATTTTGAATCTTGATTACATCCTTGTTTCCCAAGTTGTTCTTGAATTTAAAAGAAACAACACTTCACCAGAAACCTCAAGGAACTTCAATAGCGATGACAAAACTAGTGTTCGTTATCAATCTGGTGGCCATCACTATGGCCTTGCTCACAATTGTGTCCTCTCGATGTGACCACTACACCAACCTGTGCGTTCTCATCGTCTCCTCGGTCATTGCCTGGTTCACCGCCACATTCATCCATAACCTGAGCAATAAAGAACAGATTTCGACCGCAAACAAAGCCGTTCTGATCACGGGATGTGATTCCGGTTTCGGACATCAAGTGGCCATTGAATGCCATCGACTGGGCTTTTATGTCTTCGCTGGAGTGCTCTTCGATGACGGAGAAGGAGCGCGACATCTGCGCGACGTCTGTCCGGATCGGATCAGAATAATCAAATTGAATGTCACGGTCAAAGAGGATATCATCAATGCTGTGGATCAGATCAAGCAATCGGGTATTGAGTTGTGGTCAGTGGTCAACAACGCGGGAATCGGACTCTACTGTCCTTTCGAATGGGGAGAAGATATCAAACAATTGACAGATGTTCTGGACGTCAATCTGCTGGGAATGGCCAGAGTCACCAAATACTGTCTTCCGCTTCTCAGACGATCCCAGGGAAGAATCGTCAATGTCTGCAGCCTTTTAGGTATAACTCGGTATCAAATGAGTTGATCGACTGTCACACCACTTGTCCATCAGGTCGGATGTCGATGGAAGGCATAGTCCATTACTGCATCTCCAAACACGGCGCCAGATCATTCTCCGAAGGTCTGCGTCAAGAAGTGGATCAGTTCGGCATCCGAGTGGTCACCATTGAGCCAGCATTCTATAGGACAGCCATCACTGAGGCCACATCTTTGTCCAATCGACAGAACACCATTTGGGAACAAACCCCGAGGGAAGTCCAGTTGGCCTACACTGAAGAATATAAGAAGAAATTCGAACACCGATTGAAAACATCGATCGCTTTCCATCGGTCACAGACTTCTGAAGTGGTGACAGCGATGGTCAACGCAGTGGCTCTCAAGTGGCCCAACAATAACTACAAATGCGGAGGAATTGTCGACTATTTGACTTTATTCCCGATCAGTTATTTACCCGAAAGGTTTCAGAAGTATTTCATGAACTTTGTTTTCGAGCACATATTAGCTCGTCTCTAGACAACACTGGCAACAACCTACAGATAATCTTCAACCTGTTTCAGTTACTGAATTGTTAATTAGATTTCCCAATTGGTCATCACTGTTTCTAATCGACACTGACAAATAAACTAGATCATTCATTTATTGTTTATTCAAACTCAACATTATTTG
>JAQGBE010000699.1:0-15442 GCA_034698225.1 Scheloribates latipes | reverse complement strand
CGGCTTTGAACCGATCTGATTGATGCCAAGATAGCCCAGACAATGGCCATCCAAGCAGTGCCACAATGGTGGCAATGCATTGGCGAGCTCATGGCCAAGATGTTACTCAAGATGCCAATACTAGCCCAAACACACTTCGAGCCACTGTATAAACGTATAAACCGGTGAATGTTTAATGGATTGGAATTGTTGTGCAAATAGTGATGTCTTGAGCGACCCAATACACACACAGACAGACCAATACCAATACCAGTGGCGATGTGAGCACGTAATCGATCACATGCTAAACAAACTTTTTACTCGACAAACACAATCAAACTTAGATTCGCAATTCGTTTCGCAATTATATGTGATTTTCAATTGACAATTGCGATATCGCTTCGAATTGAATCGCGAGATTAGATATCATTATAAATAGAGTGGGATTAAATCAATTAATTGAATTGGCCTTTGATTCGCTCCATTCGTATGCGTATGCATTGCATCGATGGCTCGGCTCAGCGGCACTTCGGTGGTGTGGCCACAGATTTGCATAACATCTCTTTGGCTTCTTCTCGGGTGAAATACGAGCTTGCTTATATATGCTTATATATGGGTGCGAAATAACAACAAAGGTATACGATATTGATTAATGGAATGTTTAATTATTGGATCAAGTGCAGATTGCATATTCCATCGCATCCAACCATTGGATGCAACCTTAGTAGCGAACACCGGCTCTAATGCCAAACCGTCAGATCCGTCACAAACGAACCCCAGAGATGTCAACCCCAATAGAATCGGGTCCCCAAAGAGCAACTCTACATAGAATTAATCTCTATATTTTATATAAATGCCAACAATATCAATGAATATTTTAATTTAACATAATTAGCTAGAACATTTTTTACATCTCATAACAAACTCGGATTAATTGATTGTCATATTTATTAGTGTTGCGCTAATTTGGGTTTGGGTTGCATATGAATGCGTGAGTGTCGAGCATAATGTGAACCAACAATCGATACAATGGTTTATCGATTTACTGTATTTAAGGCCAGAATATGATGAATGAACTTATGCTAGAATAGGCTCTGATGTGATTGCATTAGAGCCGAGCTCTCAATAATTCAATAAATTATTTTTTGCGGATCACAAACTCGTCATTGGAGTCGGGTTTGCGTATTAATTCGAATACAGAATTAGCGGACAAATTAAATCATATCCTGAGTGCATATCACACATTAAATCAGTTAATAATTCAAAACACATTCTCGTCTACCGATTGTCCGATCGATTGAACAAACATTTCGTTCACTTATCGCCCGCTTCTCATCACTCGTCGACAAAAACAGTTAATTAGACTAATAAACAGTTATAGTTATTCCTTATTTACAGGCCTTGAGTGTCGTCGGACGACAATGGAAGAGCCATTCAGACAATTGAATTGATAACACATTTCTATAACCAATCCTTACATTCAAACGTCTTTCCACACATTCAGCACAAAGCGATTCAAGTGTTTTGTCTGTCAGTTCTGGCAAAGCATTCAATGGATTTCTAATTTTAAATTATATACAATTCTATCTTTTTGTTAACTTTTAATTTGTTGCTCAAAAAGTACTTAAATTTTAGTTTTAGCTAAACTTTTCTTATTTAGCGATCAAATGGAAACATCACTCAAAGGCATGAGTGAAGAGAACTGTTGCAAGTGCTGGAAGTGAAGAGTGAAAGGTATTAGAGGAGAAAGGAATCCCTTTTCCCAAACATAATTAACTATTGAAATGTTAAATGAGTTCATTAAAGAAAAACGGCTCTCGAATGCAACTGAATGTCGACGTCGAGTAACATTCGGTTCAGTAATTAAATTGTCGATACGTTTATGGTATCAATTGCTAGGAAGGAGTTCTTCGATCACAACGTTTGGCAGACATCGGTGACACCACTGACACGACTGGTGCTGACAAACGATCGCATAATTGCTTATGAATGGCATACAAATCGCCAGTCGATCCACTACTCAAAGCCTCAGACTATCGATAGAAAGTTTTATTGAAAACCTGGACAATACTGACGACACGCCAGTCAGTTGTCAGGCGGCGACGGTTCGGGTTATTAAATGTCAGTTAAGAAAGCGATTCATCATTTTGTGGACCACTTTGTGCGACCACTTTCGCTGATCAATGATTATGGCACACAAAATGGCATATATTTGGCCAGAAATTAATTCATATTCTTTGACCGCAATTACCAACAAATGATCGATAATTATAGCAATCGTTTGCTCGTTCTTTCAATTAAATTAAATGAGTTGTTCATCGGTAACACTCCTCATTAATTTCGACTTAACTAGCAATAAACTCTATAATCGGACAATTACAGTAGAATACATCGCAATAGTTAAATATTGAAACTAATTAACAAGTTTATAAATATTTCTAGCTACTTTTCTACAAATTTTATTGAGGTAATATTCAAAATGTGCAGGATAATTTTGTAACAATTATCCAAACGAGCAAAATTTAGCAAGTCAATTAGTGACACGATTGGATGGCTCACTTTGAATTAGCTCGTTAGCATGTCATGACAAAGTTGTCACCACACTATAAAGTAGCACTGATTTACTTGCAAATTTATCTATGTAAATTAGCATGCTCAATTATCATTGCAAAAGTGGTGGCGTTGTGCGACCAGCGCTCAACTGAGGCCAGACTTATTCAACCCGACTCGTACTCACTTGTCATTAGTGGACAGTTTTGGTGCGATTGTGGCCAAGAAGTAGAGCCAAAGCGTTGATATCGTGAACACAAATATCGGTATAAACAGAGGTTTTCGTAACAATAGACCGATTGATGCGAACAAAGACTTGACTGAAGACAACATTTCGGTACGACAATTGTCAATTGACTACTAAATTGTCAATTGACTACTAAATTGTCAATTGACTACTAAATTGTCATTGCCATTGCTCTGTTGCAAACTGGCAAGCTAATTGGCTAATTGGCTACTTTTGCCTGATTAAAAATTGTGGCCAATTGTCAGCAGAAAATGTGACACAAGTACCGCTGGACTGACCCCTCGGACCAGAACCGGCATAAACGTCAACAAACCCTCAATTACTGCATATATGACAACAATTCAGATAAATAACAAGAAATGCCGTCAAAACGCTATCTATTGGTCGACTGAACTACGAGAAAAAGTTTGGCTGAAATAAGCATTGATTGCCAGCCGAAGACAAGACTAGACAAGATTGCCTGTTATTGCCTGACATAAGACAAGAACTATAGGAAAGCGAGTGGAGTGGAGTGGAGTGGCTGTCCTTGGTGACAATTATAGATGAACAGTGTTGCTGATCGCGAGATAGCCAGGAGAGTTGACACACTCGCACATACCGTTATATAACTTGCAATTTGCAATTTCCTCCAATGTTTTCCCAATTTATTTACATTTTTGAAGGACTCGATTAGCACTCGATTTGAGAGCTAAATAATTATGAATTTATGCGATCACTCGATCGTCTCCGTTGACAAATATCCAGACAACAGGCGACTTGTCATCTGCTCGCTTATAAACCGCTTTTACACTTGCAGTTCGAGTCTGTAAACGAGGAAAAATTATTGTAACACTAGCCTAATAATTAAACTGTATATTTATAGCAGATCACGTACGGAGATAATTATCTATCTACTTATCGTTATCGATTTGATTTGTATATATCCACATATGTCACAGCCATATAATGGAACCACTAATGAAAAACTGGTCGCCGAAGCGGTCGTCTCACTCGACACAAGTATGAGCTCTAATCACGTCTAATAAATGCCATTTGAGAATCGCATTCAACGCCCAAACCGTTAGTTCTCCTCAAATGTTCTAAAATTTCCCGACTTTTCAAATAACTATATTTTTAAAAATCTTTCAGTTTTCGAACAATTCTTCGGTTTTGTTTTGCATTTATTCCAAAGCTCTAACGTCGTGTCAATTATCTCAAATATTACATATTTAAGCGAACTTTCATCAATAAATCAAAGCTACAAAGTTATCGAATTTATTTTACGATTATATTGCGAGTAATATAATGTTTGTGTTTCGCTATTGATCGACGAAAATGTTGGCTAAAGTAAGGCTTAAAATGGCATAAAAAGGCGACAAATATTTCCTCAAAGCCTACACTCAAAGAACACTCCGAACCGAATGACTTATATATTTGAAATTGAAATGCACTTAAATCTGTATTAATTGACTCCGCGATAGCGCTCACGTCCGTCACAAACAGTGGTCACAATCACCCGCAAAGTTGTTGCGAAGGGCTCCGTTTGGCCGAGGAGTCGGCTTCCGTGGCCGGCCGTCTCGGGGCGAGTGGCGTCGGTGGTCCCGCGAGTGGCCAACAAGTGATCGTCAGGTAAGTGGTGTCAAGTGGTCTGAAGGGGGCAGTGATGTCAGTGTCGGGTATGTGAGCGTTGGGTTGTGTCACGTCGTTTGCGGGGAGTGTGCAGTGAGTGCTCAGTATTGCAGTCAATACGAGAGTCTATGCTGTAGTCAATACTGTAGTCAATACGAGTCTATGCGAGAGTCTGAGAGTCTGTTTCGCTAATGATTTGTCGTCCGAATAATAATAATAATAATAATTTGGGTTATTATTAGTTATTAGTAGTTATTAGCCATTGATTTGCCAGCGAAGTGAAGGCCATTGAGTGCCACTCAGACCGACCGAGCGCTCGGCCGATGAGAGACTCGGAGTTGACCTCAATCTCAATGAATTCCGACTGAGTTTAAGCCTTAAGTCAAATGATTTTCAAAAAGAAATGATTTGAAACTGTTTTTGCTTATTGACGACAAACCGATTGATAACTCTGACACTGACTCTGACCGCCGACCTATCAATTGATGCCAAGAGTGACCATCAGTTTGATGTGATATCGAGTGCAAGACATTGTTTACATTGTCTTCATCTGACATGTCTTCACAGCGCGAGCGACAGCGGGAAAGAGAGCGCTCTCAGAGACAACTGACAACACCGTCGCTGCAGAACAACGGCAACACTTCCCTCTTCGGCGAACCCATTCGCAAGAACAACCAGACCGACGACGAGACCACCAAACGGATCAAATCAACGTTAGGCGACTACCACTCGGTCCAGAAGCTGCTGATCAATGACCCGAAGCCGCTGCTCGGCATTTCCACCCGAGAGATAACCCGAATCAAAGGCCATAAGGCGAAGATCGAGCAGATTCTCTCCGAAATGAAACACACGTTGGAACCGATCACTGCTTTGGACGACTATTCCGATGACAACACTTCCAACAAGTATTCGAACAATAGTTTCAATTCAGTCAATAATAATAATAATAATCAATATTTGGTTAATAATAATAATAATAATAATAATAGTAATTATAGTTTAAATAACGACATTGAGAGCAGTCCTCCAGTCGAGGACCGACTCTCGAGCCGACGGAAAAGCAATGACTTTGATTGTGATCAGATGAGTGGCCGACCCTTCGACGACAAGTCCGGGTCGAACCACAAGTCAACGAATTCAAAGAAGCGAAAGTCTTCTAAATCTGAAGCCGATGGCGGCGCTAAAATCGATGGTACAAAACCGAAACGAAACCGAAGCACCAGTTCCTCAGAAGATAACTCATCGGAATCTTCGAGTAACTCGTCTTCGCTCTCGTCTTCGTCCTCCGAGTCGAGTGAAGACGACGAGGAAGAGAATGAGCGACCGAATAATAAAGTGGTGGACTTCGACCACAACCCGAAGCAGGAAGAGGTCGTCAGCTCCAGACAGGAGACGCCGAAGACAGCAACTGCTGGTCAGCAGCCCGAACGAGCCATTTGGGATTTGGACACTTTCATCGACAAGAAGACGACATCATCGACGACGACGACAACGTCGACCACAGTCTCATCCAATTCCGTGACCTCATTAAAGACCAACTCGACGTCCGAAAACATGACAGATGTGATCAATAGAGTAGCCAAAGGAGAGCTCGGAGACGCACATCTCAGCTCATCCGACAGTTCTGTGAGTCTTTCGCCGTCGCCGAAGAAGAGACGGAAGTCCGTACTGAGTGACGACTCGACGGCAAACGAAGAATGCAAACCCAGTTCGCAAAACTCGTGGTCTAAAGAAGTGAATCAAAAGAGTAATAAACAGCAAAACAAATCGAATCAATCAAACGCTTCTGAAGTGTTGTCTCAAAAGACCACTAAAGAAGACAAATTAGTCCAACAAAACAAGAGTTCATATTTACCACAAAGTCTTATTGTGTCGATAAAACTGATGCTTTTGAAGCGAATTCCAGGTCAGGACAAACCGACCCATCGGGACAGTAGTGTCGAGAAGAGTCAAACCCGCTATGAGAATGACAACAATAACAACGTCAAGAACTCTAAAGGCAAGAACACAGACAAGAAGTCCGATAAGAAGGCCATTAAAGACGAACCTAAAGAGCCGACCAAAAGCAAGCCTAAAGATTCGAAGTCGAAAAGTAGTAACAGTTCTGCCAAAAGCAGTTCAGCGAAAGTGCCGCCAATCCTACCGCAAGACAGCGATTCCCGTCTGAGCGCATCGGAGCCCTCGCTGTCTACGCCTCGGGACAGTCGCGCGTCGACGCCGGCGATCAGTGCGTCACTGCTGACCACTAGCGTGAAACAGGAGCCGCCGGTCTCTCCGGCACAGATGCAGCCGCAGTCCAATTCATTGCTTGCCTCACATCCTTCGACGACAGCCTCCAATCTGATGGCGTCCTCACGAGTGCCCTCAGACTTCCCCGCGACCACTACCGGCCAACCCGACGACTACCTCTTGGCAGCCAAACGACTCAAACACGCGGCCGACCGCGAGAACGACCGCACAGTCCAGACTTGCAAATACTTGGAGGCCGTCCTCTACTTCATCCTCACTGGCAATGCGATGGAGCAGAGGAACGGCACCAACGAAGCCGACAAAGTGTTCCTCATGTATAAGGAGACATTGAATTTGATCCGACAGATCACAAACAAGTTCTCGAAGTCGCGATCGCCGCACTCGGCCGACATTCCGACCACTGACCACAAGCTGACGACATTGAGCTATAGGTGTCAGTCACTGCTGTACCTGAAGTTGAGTCGCATTAAGAGCAAAGAGATTCGGGACAACAATAAGACGATTCAGACTCAGACGCAGGACCTGAACCCGTCGGCGCCGAGTCAGACCCTGTCGGGCAACCTCTACCAGGCGATCACCAGACAGTTGTTTCTCCTGCAGCAGTACCACACGGCGCACGACCTCTGGCAACAGGGCGACCATCTCATCGAGAAGTACGGCTCTTGCAAAGCCTTCTTCTCGGCCTTAGACAACGAGTGCGGGCCTCTCAGTCTGAACTCATCGTTCGACCAATTAGTGCATTACGTGAGGACTGGCCTTCAGATTCTCAAGTGATTCAAGTGAGGCGTCGGCCGAAGAGGTGAAGACGGGAACGGATTTGAGATGAATTGACGACAAAATTATGAGAAAAAATAGAAAAGGATTTGTATTTTATGTATATATTGACGACAAATGACTATTGTTTTTGTGTATAAATTATTATAATTATTATTATTACTGATGACTTCGATTACTTCAGATGTGATGCACTGATTAACGATATCCGCACTTCTGATGCATTGAAAACGTTATTTAATTTTAAATAATTATATATTAAAGTATCGATTATTATATTAATTAATTTACAATTTTTTCAAATAAATATATCATTTTCTAAATGGACAACAAATTGATTAATTGATTGATTGCCCCTTCCGTTCACTAAATTTACCACTTCTCTAAATAGGTCGCCAATTGTGTTGGTTGTCCTTGCTCATTGCTCACCTTGTTACGTTCTGGCTTATTTTGAGTTTTGCTTCCATTCCGGATCAATTCGGAATGAGAGTGATTCCATTTGTTATTGATCTGCACAGATAGAGGGAGATGTGATAGATAACTGTGTTAGAAAGTTATTGTAACTTGCAAGTTAAGCTTTATAATCGTGCTCTTTAATGAAATATAAGCGAGCAAGAGCTACGAGAGAGCAATTTAAATTGTGCACTCGACCATCCAGTTTAGATTTATGCAACACTTGAATCGACCCAATTTCGCATTTTAATGAACTTGAAAACAGTTTATAAACCAATGTTGAGGCCAAACACGTGTCGCACAGTTAGCGAGAGATTAATTGTGCAAATATTGGTGGAAAATCATAGCTTTTGTCTATTACAGAGTTACCCTTCTAATTGCATAGCTTTTAATTGCATAATTCGCTATTTGCATAAGGATTTGTGCGAACGATCAAGCTAAATTATGATTTATAAAGTGTTCTCATAATTGATAATCAATAAAATTTCATAATTGGTAGTGATAATTAATCGACGATTTTAATTTTAAACAAAAATAGCCATGTCCAACGCAACTTTCAGTGAAATATGCATTTAAATTTAATATATTATTTAATAGTTTTTTGAGGGGGCGTGGTCAATTAGGTGGCGTGGCACATCGGGAACATGATTAAAATTAATTTGGAGTGATTTAGGATCATTTTGCATCTTAACCTATTTTTGCCCTATCGGGCGGATATCTTAAGTCGTCCCCACAGATGCCTCGACAGAGCCATTGGTTAGAAAAGATTGGATTTATAAGAAAAGTCGACTAATTTTTATAGTCTTTCTCACGAAAGTTAATTACCGTCGAAGTGGTCGTCGATTGGCATCACATCAGTGGAAGTGTCGACTCGAAGGTCAGCCAAGAGAAGCCCCGTTTGGCGGCAGTGAGTGAGTGAGTGACGTCACGTGAGGCCAATAGTGGCCGACAATAGCCACAAGAGTTGGCGCTCAGAGTGAGTATCGCCCGAAGCGTTTCCTCCCTTTGCTCACAGATTGAGAGCCCTTTTGTTAATTACCTCAACAAATGAAAATTGATGGCCAGTCCAGAGTCGGACCTCTCACTCAGTTCGCACTTTTGAATGCCCTTTGAAAGTGGCGTTCAATCCATTGCTTTCACTGGAATTCATTTCAATTCGAGTCAAAAACTTTTGTTAAAAATATTAAATTAACGCAAATTCGCAGAAATTCTTGAATCAATGAAAACTTTAAATAATTTATTAATTTATTGACAAAATAACCGCTAATTTAATTACACTATTTATAGGAGTGACGACCGGTTCGGACGATCGGACACCGCTTTGACACAAAAACTCACTCAGAGTTTGGCTAAAATAGATTTTAAAATCATTTTCAACTCAAATAAATAAATATTAAATGCGATCAGTCGTCGACTGAGCGGCCACTGAGTCCGGTCGGTGACCGGTGGCCAGTGACCGCTCACTCGGACCGTCCGTTTGGCCGTCGATTTACTTATATTATAAGTGATTGATCAACAGATATATAACAATTAACAAGACATGAATGCTATTAAAACAATGATTGGGCGATACGGAGAACGCGTTGTTGTGGTTCTGGTTGGAGTCATAATGGGTAACACTATTTACATTCACAATACTGTTGTCGATGAACCTCTTCTCGTCGAACGACTGCGCGAACCGATAGGCATTGTCCACATCTATATGTTTGGCGCCTTTGATGCTCTTGTCGTAGAGACACGAGATTCTGTAGTAGCCGTTCAGCTCTTGGCACGGATCCGACTCCTGGTCTGCGGTCTCCGACTGGTCGTCAGTCGTCTCCTCGTTGTTGTCGATCACAGATGAGTCAGACTTGAGCTCAGTCTCAGAGTTGTCCGATGGTTGAGCACTATCTTCAGGGTTGGCACTGATGTCAACGCCGGTTGCCTTCAGAATGGTCTGAATGTCAATCGTTTCCCGTTTAGGGCAACCAGTTTTGCACAAAGAGTTATCACTAATCGAGTTGAGCACTAATTGCTGTTTGACAGTAGAGGTCGCCGAACGGAATTTGATGACTACGTTCAGGTACGAGCTCTCGAATTGGCCGATGTATATGCGGACACCGATGTGGTCCAAGTGGATGGTTATCACGTTGTTGTTGTTCGACTGCGTGATCCGGATCAGGTTGTTCGAGTTGGAAGTGCTGCCGTCGATGAACTGCGCCGATGGCAGCGATCCGTATTGACCTGATTGGACGCAATCGTCAGTCATTGAACAATATATATATATATAATGAGTATAAATACCTGGAGTGGACTGACTGTCGGCCTCGTAGATCAGGTCATTGAATATTCCGCATTTGGAGAACTGACGCACAAGAACTGTCACTTTGGTCACACCGAAGATTTGAGGACTTGAGCCTAAATCAGTGTATCAGTCAATATATTAGTATATCGGTAATGACACTCAAATCAAAGTCACTTACCCTTAACCCTCGAGTTTGTGATTTGGACGGCGAACAACGGGTGGTCGATCAGAGGCCAGGCACCCGAACACCGACACGTCTGGTATTCGTTGTTTAGTGTCCGCAGATGTGGATCGCCGTATATTATACACGTTAGGGGAGGGGAGGGCGGCATAAGTGGCCTCAGTGTTGGCACTGGTGAAGGACTCGGCTCGAAGTCATTGTTGTCGACCTCTTCTTCGTTGGACAAGTCGACAGTTTCGCCACTTATTGGCACAAACTTTGAGCTGACATCGCGAGTCCGTCGGTTCCGATTGGGACGACTGGCCTTATTTCGTCTGCCTTTGTGATCACTATTTAATAGTCGTGTCCTCTCATCGGCCACAGAGTCGACAGAGTTATTGTTGCCATTGATTGTGAAGTTATAAGCGGCCGACAAACACGTCTGCAGTTTCTCTTGGAGTTCGATCTTGTCTTCAGACGGCTTCCAATTAGAATTGGTTGGACTGATCAGCGATGGAATGGCTTTTCGGTGATGTGGCGGAACCATTGTCTTGATGTTTATAGGCTGTGAAGAGGTTTGGTTGCAGTTCTTGTCATTCTTCCAGTTCTTCAGAAGTGTCTGCAATGTGTGGAATTCGAGGTTTCCTCGACAGCTGCGGCTAATTGAGCGAAGACAGTGTTGGTATGCGAAGAGCAGCGAACAGAACTGTTGGACAGACTCGGAGGACGAGTCGGTGGACAACTGCTGGTGAGGCACAGACAGGATAGAGCCGTACTCGCGGGAACACATGTCCACATTGCAGCCGTTGGCCACCGTCCAGACCAGCGCCGACAGCCATACAACGGTCAGACATATCCTGTTTATCGGCGATATCTTGCGATGGGTTGTCATTATTGTTGTGGTTTTGGCCATCAGTGGAGACGATATTCACATATTTGTCGATTCAATACTTGGCATCGGTTTGTGTGGTCAATACGTTTGGTCACATAGTCTGACACAAATCCAAATCAACACTAATTGCGATTCAATCGCTCGAAAGTCACTTAATTGAACTCATTTTAATTGAATTCAAACTTTTAGTCAATGTTTTTGTCACTCAATTCGCAGCCATTTTTGCAGTCATTCATTCACAGCCAATGGTTAGCGCTTTCGATACAATCGACAATCGGTTCCTAAGTTTGAGAGAAGAAAAGTTTGAGATTTGAGAACTGAAGTGAGAACTGAAGTGAAGTCTTGGCTCTCTTTGAGGGGAAGACTGACTGCGAGTTAGATCTGAGGTCTGACTCGACTCGACTCTCACTGAGCCCTCACTGACTGTGCACTACATATGATATGATATGATTATACGATTATCTGTTGTCTCACATCCGATAAATCAAATTATTTAACGATAACTGATGTGAACAATGGTTTGGCACGAATGCAATGCAACTCTTGTTATGTCAGAGGAGTGTAAGTGTGAGACAAGTCAGAGATAAGGCGTTCAAAGTCTGAACTGAAATAAACATCTTATCAGACAATCGGAAGTTCCCGAGAGTTGTATGAGAGATGAGATGCGAAGACAAGACAGGAAACAAGTGTTGAATTGTATTACAGAATAACTAAATATAACATAACATAAAACACATTAAAGTGTCGAATGAAAGATATTGTGAACAGACTTCCGAACAGAAGAGAAGAACAGCTCTGATCGGATAGCGTCGGGACTAACGACCAGACCAGTGGTGGGAAGCAGTGATTGCACTGATTATTATTATTATTATTATACAAACTATTGCTAACCATCGCTAATAAGTGGCAAACATTGTGAGCAATATTTTAACAGCACTTGAGATATAAAATTATGAGCTTTGGAGTCGAAACGGATCGACAATTAGGATCGAAAGTGGAGTCTAAACATAGAATTTGCAAAAATAGTGAGAATCGCGAAGATGTGCACAATTGAGAAGTGTTTGGCACTACTCGGCGACTGTCAGCCAAACACAGCCACAGACTCACAAACTCAGGCAAATCAATGTTTTAGGAGAAGACAAAACGTTTCTTACATTACTTGCACTCCAGATCTTCAGAGCCAATGATTGCAACAAAATATTAGCCAAAAACACGGCAAAAGATTCTTATCTTAAATGTATTTGAAATAAATTACATCCAAAGCGTTGGCAATAAAACGGAGAACTGATAGCACAGAAAGTCTTTTAAAGATGAGGAGAAGTGGCGAACACTTGGTTTATAAAGTTGGCACTGAATCCCAGTCCCAATCCGAGGGCCGGTCTTCACACCTAAACTACAAAACAAGTTTTGTAAAGCTTTAACACCTTTTGTGAGCGCTTCGGACGGCGACGCGTCCCCTCATAGTGGGGCACACAGTGGGACACCCCATCGGGAATGATGGCCTGACTGTGATGCAGGTGCCAAACATCGCCAACCAGTGCCACAACCAATATATGCCAGAAGAGAACCTCTCGAACACTCCGGGTCTCGAACCCAACCAAAGCCAGAGCCAGAGCTCTGCACAGCGTTTGGCTTGACTTATGAGTTGAGGTTTTATGCAAAGAGCTGTCCATAAGTGTGAGTGTAAGCTCACAGATCACACCCTAACTGATCCCAACCCTCACTCCTGGCACTCATCTGCAGTGCCAGACCTCCGATCGAATTGATTTCAATATAATTATTATTGAAAGACACATTCAAACGCTTTATAGACATCAAACATATAAATCGATAATTGTTTGTCAGATTTCGATGCGTTTATTGCGATATCGATGCAGAGCTGGCAATCAGTGTTCAGATCTGCATCAGCACAATGCCATGTAATGCAAATTAGCAAGGCACACATCGGGCACACACAGACACATCGGGCACCTCCACGCATCTCATTCGTGCACATCGAGGGCACATGTGTTTGCCACTGAGGATAAATGCAATTTTACTTCTTTTTAATCTCATAGAAAAGTTTTTATGTTTTTTGTTGTAGAAGTTGGAGACGGCGTCTAAATCTAATGAAAAGACTCCCCACAGAAATGCAGACTTTGCAGAGAATGCATGCCAAGAGAAGGCTGTGCTCAGTGTCCGGCAGTACTGGTGTTGTGCTCAACACTGTTCAGTCTTCAGACACAACCAGAGGAGAGAAAAGCGGAGAAAATTTTTCAAAAATAATGCTTTAGAGGAAAGATATGTGAGTTTTGGCGAAGAAAGAAAGGCATAAACTGAGGAACGGGACGAAGAAGAGGGACGACCGGAGCAGAGCGTAAATAAGGGCTAACTGTATGACTGTATGAGCGATACTATTGTAAGACAAGTCCAGCGATTCCGTTGTCGGCTATTCTTGCGGTGGCGTTGGCTTCAAATGATTTGACGCACATTTGTATAATAGGTTTATTGAAGCGCATTATAATCCGTCGATTGAATGGTGGGTCGGGATCGCCAATAAACCAGGTGTGAGATATTTAGCCATTCATGGAGGCTAACAGCGCTCTAATAATATGCGCACACTATTCAACACTCGGATTGTGTGTAACACTCAAAGAGATCTTCGCTGTTGTGCGGACTCTGCGACCAATTTGCAGATCAGAATATCATATCCTTTGGCACAAAGTCACGGAATGTCAGAGAATGCCATTCAATGCGTCCAAACCTTTGCTCTCATTGTCCGCACTGATGGCAAACCATTTATTTGATTGCTTGCGAATCGTGTTTAATGTGATACCCGACCGGTCAGCCCATCGCAGGTCAGCCAACAACGGCATACCAGTGACCGACCGCCTGTGCAAACACATCTGTAACAACACCTGAAATGTGCTGATTATCCGCTCCATTGACGGACACATTCTCTGTCAATGTTATGCCAAGAGATCTAACTTTTCTGCAAACAGTCTTTTGTCAGAAGGAAATCAAATCTGGGAATCAAATCACAAAAATAAATACAATCTAATGGTTATGTTCTTAGAAGGGCTCAGCGAAGTGACACAGGTGTGGGTCTCGGCCTCTCTGCCCACTGTGTGTGTGGTGTGCGGTGTCCTCGGCGTTGTCGATGTCGTTGTCGATGCTGTCGGTGTGAC
The DNA here is from genome assembly GCA_034698225.1 of Scheloribates latipes. Taxonomy (NCBI): domain Eukaryota; kingdom Metazoa; phylum Arthropoda; class Arachnida; order Sarcoptiformes; family Scheloribatidae; genus Scheloribates; species Scheloribates pallidulus. The sequence continues at coordinate 1,078 of JAQGBE010000699.1, read as the reverse complement.
TCCTGTCACCAGATGTCCAGTCATTTGATTCCCAATTCGACAAACTTGTAAAACTTTATTGATTCGTCAAATCAGTATCGTTTCACTAATTATTGGGTGTTTGCGAACTTTTACTTTTAGCTGAAATGTAGTACATTCGCTATTCAGCTAATCATCAAGTTGCTATTTCTAGCTCATTTGGTTGGCATCTCATTTGTAATTATTGTAATATTTGATTTTATAATTGAATTATGATGGTAGACCAGGTCAGATAAAAGTGTTCGGTGGGTACGGTAAGCTGCCTTAATTATCGATAATCCGACACATTACCTAGTCTAGTCTGTATTACTATTCTCTAATTGAAAGCCCCAACTCGATGGGCAATATTAAAGAATCGTGATCAGTTTTTCGTATAAGTTGGTTGTGCCAGGTATACACGCGATTTAGTGCCATTATGATCATTCGAATGTGTCCAGGTAAATGTCTCGAGTGGGCATTGATTAGCAGTAAAAGATTGAATTGTGATAAATAAGTGTTCCGTTTCCGGTGTAATATATTACTTGTTTATAATCAGCCACATTAAGTCAGTCGACTCACCGCGATCTTCATGTTAATATTGAGATACTAGCATTGCTAACTATAATATGATTATTTATTTGGCAACTGTGCATAATAGAGACCAATGCAAGGTCATAGTTGGCATTTGTTAATCGATACCGATTTATATTATCGACCGGATGACGATATCGTGGGATTGATCGGACGAATTCATCCTGGAATTTGACAAAGACTATGCAAAACATTTAAATTTGACACTCAAATTAATATTGAATATTGTTTGAAAATGTATCTAGCAACAAATTCGAACAGATTCAAATAAGAAATATTACTTTGATTATTCTAAAAACGTTCTCAATAACCAGGGTTCACAAAGGAAGTGCTAAAGCGGATGATTATTGTTCAAAACGAAGCTAACCTGTACTTCAATTTTTATCTCGATTATCCATGGTGTTCAAGCATGAAATAATTTCACATTCCTATGTAGATTTTGATGCTGAATCCTAATATCATAATGAAATTGCAGTGAAATACTGTGAAG
>JAQGBE010000698.1:0-15469 GCA_034698225.1 Scheloribates latipes | reverse complement strand
AGAGGAACTATTCGGAGAGTCAACTGTATATGAAATTTTATAATAAATAACTTCAGATTTACTTGCATCTGAATGCGAATCGTGAAAATTTCATGCTATTTTCAAGAAAAATATTTGAAAAATTGCTCTAAAACTTATTTTTGCTCTGAATATCATCGTAATTTTTCGAAATTATTTATTTGCACATGTCCCATAGAATAGCATTAGTCCCGATTCGGGACTGAGCAGTTCATGTGCAAATAGTTAAATGTGCGCTTATACAATGTGCGGATAGACAGAATTGACTGTAGTGAGAAATTCCATAAACAAAGTGTGTTATTCGGGGTTCAATTAGGTATAAATTTGGTATATTCCTGCGATTATCATGATCAGATGACTATTGAGTCGCTGAACATGCATATAATGCAGTTATCTATGAATGTCTTGTCAAGTATCTTATAATTTTTAAAACTTTATGATGTTACACATAGTGAAATTCCGAAAACTCGTCTGATTAGAAGAAATATGCAATTATGAATCACTATTTTGCTTGATGGGTTTTCAATTGCAATTAGAAGGGTAAGACTGTAGTATTTAAATTCATTGAGAAACACCGCGATAAGATCTCACCTTGCCAATAATAGACTGCATAATATCTGATCTTAATCCGAATCACTGACAATTTAATTCCAGACAGATTTAAATATTTAAATTACATCATGTTATAAATTAATCGAATAGACCTTCTCTAATAAATTTATTCTTCATGTAGAAGTAGTCTTCGAACCAGCGATCGACTATTTGCTAGATTTAATGATTAAAATGAGCATGATTGTAGAAATCGTATCAATACAAACGATCCAATCTTCTCTCCAAGCGCAACTTCACCATCTTGGTCAGTGATGCCAAGGAAATATGTCCGCAGATTACGCAATGAGTTGTCGTCATAAGACATAAGACAATCGGATCGCAGAACCAGATGTCGTTGTCTTCGCCGCAGATGAATGAATAACTTGTCCTGAATATGATAAGTGCGCCAAAAAACTAGGTCGTCCTCTCAATTTGCACCAATCCATGGGCTCCCACTTGGAATTGACTTTTTCTCTCCAATTCCAAAGAATTTCGTGTTTATTCTTGTCTCACACAACAGAAGACAACATAAAAAGTGGCCTTGCTCATTGCTCATTTGATAACTTGTAGCAGTGCGAGTCACTGACAAATTGCTCTGGCAAGTTGAGTGAGTCAACACTGGCAGCTATGTTGCTAGATGGTGATGCATTTGCCTTGAATCTGTTAATTTTTGCGTGAACATGCTAATTTAGCGATCGTGGAATGCCGATAATTAGCCGGATAGCAATTTATAAGGAGCTGTCATTTGCACAAAACAAACAAGAGCATAGCCAGCAAATGATCTAGTCACTTTACTAATGAATTGACCATCAATTATGGCCACCAGTAATGGTCGGGTAATGGAAACAAACAAACAGAAGAACAAGAGCAGTGAATTATGCTCGCTATCATTGCCATCGATTATCGATTATCCAGGACACTATCCCTATATTGACATAACCTGCTTATTTTGTTTAGCCATTCAATCAGATATCAGAGCACAAGAGTAGAGCAAACGAATCGACTATTTATAGACAGTTATGCTTTGGATTCGATGCGAAAGTTAATCCCAAAGAAATGGTTCGGAAATGATTTTCAATGTCCGGAAGTGTCAATCGATCCGAGCACCAGAAGAATAGCGCCCAAACTCAAGGCCGACCAGTCCTGCAGTACTGGAGTGCCGATCACTGATCGCACACCACATCTCTGGCGTTGCCGTCGATTGTAATCCGGAATCTATTTTTCCCACTTATTGTACGACAACTTATTATCTCATATATAATGGCAGTAATTATACGTAAATACGGAATATAACGAGAATTCACGCAACGATTCAATAAATAATTATCTCTTCGTCCGAATCCTCCCATTCCTGTCGGCCGTCCTCTCCGTTCCCTGGCTTTGGCAGAGCCGCCGACGAGCAGAGCCTAAATGTGAACTCAAACATAACAAGAATAACAAAAACAACAAAATTAACACAAATTTTTTGGAGTATTGAAAATGATTTTCGATTTCTGTTATCACACGATATGCCAAACAAAATATTCGTTTTGGGATTTGTTCGCACTTTTTGCCGGCAAATGCTCCCAAAGTCCGCCTCCCGTTCACTCATTTGTCTGACTCTCCTCTCAAACCTGTCCACTAATACCTCGCGAATCGCTTTTTTCAAAAAACGCTTTTTCCCAATGAATAATTGAAAAGTTATTTATCAGACTTAAGGCGAGAATAATAGCTCTTCTGATATGTTTTCAGAATTATACGCTTTGTGTCCGAACTCATGCAGATTTCACGCGATTGGGCCGAACAATGCGGTCCATTGACTCGATCCACACTCGGGGTCCGCACTAAATGAGCTCAAACATCGTGGCAAATGACTGCAGAGCTCAGTCGATATGAGTTGAGTCCATGTCGTCAGCGAACGTCTCGTTAGTCCACTCATTGCAGAGATCAGATCCGATCGCATAAGTGTTTAATTGCAATCAATAACGCGATCGGCGATCGATATCGTCATCCGATTGATTAACTCAATTAGTCTGTGCCGTCCATCGCATCCCTGCATCGATGCCTCGATCACTCGACCACCTGATCGTTGCACAGCCTTCAGCTGTCGATTGCGCACACAATCGGACTAATTATATAACGAATTAACCATTATTTTGGTTTAAATTTACAAAACGATTATATAATTAATTGGGTTTCGAAATATCAGAAAACGTTTTCTCAAAAAATAATATGATTTATGGATATTTGAAATCAATTTGAAAATCAAATAAATAGTTGAGTTAACAGACGTTTCGCAACAGATCTGAATGAAAAATCTAGTTCATTGAGAACACAAATCGATTAGTTTTCACTCATGACAGCGAATTTCAGACCAAATATCAAATAATTGGCCATAAATGCGGACATTCATTATTCAGGTGTATTTGGATCAGCCAGGCATTAGTGCCACCAAAGCACACAATCAGCCATTGTTCGGGCCGCCAGTGACCAGGACGTCGCCCGTCGAGCTCTTGCTCGTCCACTCCGCAGCCAAACAGCCACTCAAACACCAAATTCGCTCTTAATTGTGGCCAAATTGGCGCTAAATTACACTCTAATTGATTCAAATGGATTCCAATTAAACCGCAACGACTTATTCGGCAAATTAGGGCTCGGCTTTGTGTGCGGAGTGTGGACTGTGCGCTGAGCCGGACCTGCAAGTTGTGTGCGGGTTGTGTCTGGCGGTGCTGTTGGCCAACCCAGTTGTGCAATCCACTTCTAACTGGCATTAGCACCATCATCATCTTTTAATTGAATTAGCAAATTATCACCGCACAGATCACTCCCAGCACAATTCGAACTTGGACGTCCTTGTTAATGACTCTGGCGATGGTGACCCTGGACTCGAGCCATCGGTATGTCGTCGGCCACTATCGCAACGACTACTTTGTCTTTGTTTAAGCCACAGTCGAAGAGGTGTTCATAACTTAACACAATTACCGCACATATCGTTACAAAATCTTACTTTAGATAAGAGTTAGCGATAAAACAATCGCCAGAATTCTCAACGCAATTGAAAAACTGGTTAATAACGCCAATTGTGGACATAATTAATTGCTTGTTTAGATTGGTGTTAAGTAGGGTCAGCCCTAAATTGAAGCCCTGCTGTAATCGATGCCATTCAAGCCGTCGTTGATTACATGCAATCACTCGTACGACAGACTAATTAATCGGCTGTTTGTCGCGCGTCTCGCAAATAACTCGCTTATTAATTATGGCGAAAATCAAGCAAAATATTTACTGATTTACTCGTTAGTTAACATCTATTTTATTCGATGTCATTACGAAAAATTCAAATTTCACTCAATTTACGTAAAGAGTGATTAATTTCGCGAAAAAACTTTCCGAAATTTTCCACAATTGAAATGCGATTAAAACTAAACTATCACTCAAAAGGAAATGCACTGGAATTGCAAGATTGAAAACCAGATAGAAAGCGATTTACGAGTGTCATCCGTCAAGAAATGACATTGTTTATGCTGAAAAATGCCAGCACTGGTCACGAGTAGATGTTTATTACGAAAAGCAAATGCAAACGAGTGCTCGGGTTAACTGTTTTGGCAAGAAATGTCTGTTTGTTCGCACACCAGACCAATGTCTTTGAGTTGTCTTTGACGGAGCGCTCGGAAGCCATCGACGGCTCATTGGCTTAATGGCTGAGTCAACGACTCGATGTCTGAATATTCTGTTGTTTTGATAAATTGTTTTCACTTTTTGTTCCGAACAAACTTTTGCTGGCAATTAGTCTTCAGAAAGAAGTGCTTTGAGAAGAAGTGCTTACAGAGAGTGAGAGAGAGACCCAAAGACAGAAATATGAGTTATGTATCGCCAAAAATAGGCACACATTTTGCAGACTAAATGAGTTGGACTTCCCCTCTGGGGATGAGTTACTGCGATGAGCACTGACTGACTGGCTGTGCGCTGCAGAGACACCCCTTTCCTCTTAAATAGCCTCAAAAAGTAAGTCAAATCTATTCGACAATCGATTTTGACATTAGATTAATTGCATTGGTTATGCTATTAACGGCGAACGCGGTATTAGTTTTGCCGCTGCTTTCCAAGAACTTCTTCCCAGTACTGGAATACCACAACCGCTCCCGTAGTCAGTCAGGCCTCACATCTATTAGTCTTGTCTCTGACAAAGAGGGCATAAATTCCTGGAAAATTATGGCACAATTTCTGCTGCAATGTTCACAATCTCTTCACTAATACTTCTTTACGAATATATTCATCAAAATAGTATTTCCAGTGCTTATCGTCTGATGTAATGCAAAAGCACTTCATTGGCATTCAATCTCTCATTCGTTTCGCGAATTCAATGCAAATCAAGTGAACGAAAGCCAACGAAACAGACAATCAAAATAATAAATTCATTGAAAGCCGTTTTCCTTTTCAACACAATTCACATATTTTGTGTGCTTTTATCGCAAACCAGAGAAAAACTTTTCTGTCGTTTTTTATTTGTTTTACAAATGATTTTTGTGTCGAAATAACTTTCTCTCAATAATGAGAGAGAGAATTCATAACTCGTTTTATCGTTTATTGTTATTATCGGTGGCTTTAAATGCGAAACACATTCAACAGCAATGTGTCTGCAAATGCATTGATTGACCTTTTTTTCGCTGACGATCTCAATTCAGATTCGGATTATGTTTTCATTGTTAGCGATAAGTGTCTCAACCGTTCGGCTAATTGTCTGCGAATCAGAGCCAAAGAGTCGTCGCTCAGAGCCTCGGACTGTCTGTCTGTCTGCCGGTCTGTGCACTCAGTTATTCAGTTATTTGGGTTCAGATCTGCTTTTGTTGAATAATATTCCGTTAATTATCACAACAACTGTCTGTCAGAGAGACTCTGAGCCGAAGACAATGTTTTGATTGGCTGTCACCACCGGTCCGTTCAAGCAAACGAGCAAGGTGGTGTTGGTGGTGCTGGTGGTGCTCGCCAACGGAGGAGAGAGAATTATCGCTTCGATTCTGACGCGATTGTCACTAAACTAGGTCACAGAATAATCTGCTCGGAGCTCATATATAATTGCGAACTAACTTAATTAATTGCACATAAAAAACCATAACTGAAGCCATTCTGTAGAAGTAGTGCCGATAGTCGGCTGTCGACAGAGAGAGGGCTTAAACAACAATCGATACCAATGTTTGACGCTTTCGGTGAATATTTTTAGCGAAATGAGCGAAAAATACGTTATATAAACATCGGTTGTGACACACGATTGTCAGACTAAGACTGACTGACATAAACAGCAAAATAAGTGGCAGAAAGAGATTCGATTCTTCAGAGCGAGTGCGGAAGGCATCTCAAGGACCACACACGACAGCACTACCTGACATCACAGCACAGGACTGCGGGACTGGGACTGAGAGTGCACTCGATTCCACTCACCTCTCCCTCCAAATTGGCTCTAATGGTAGCGATTGTGACCCTCATCACAATCACATTTATTGCACCGATTGTTCACCTTTTTATATAACACCACCACAGATGGCTAGTGGAAGACCTAGATTGGCGCGACCTGGACAGACAGTTATAATTGCAACATGCAACTTATGTCATGCAACTTATGCCATGCAACTTATGCCATGCTCTTGTGCATCGCTAAGTGTCCGCTCTTGTCGTTCGATGTATTGAACAGGTATTGAATGATCGGTTCGATTGATTGGCCGTTCAATGCAAGACTGGATGCAAATATTGGTATCGTTTAGTCAGACAATAGTCAAACGACTGGAAGGCAGTGACGCTCTCATTGTGTCTCTTGTGAGGTGCCATTTAGGCGAGTGGTGTGGTGTGGTGTGCCCTCACCCTGCTCAGCTCAGCTCAGCTCAGCTCAATATGCTCACCCTGGCAGTGCTGGCTGTGTGACCAAGCTGATACAAACTGTATCATTTGTCGGCGTCATTCAAAAGAATCGATTCGCGAAAAAAATTCAAATCAAATGCAAAAATCTTTTCTTCATTCCTCATATTTGACGAGAATCTGAATAAGAATACGAAGAATGAGTGAAATGAGACGAAAGAATATAAAAACTAGTTTTTCAATGTTTTGAATGTCAGGCTCGGAGTCGACAGAGAAGTGTTGCCGCGGTTTGAAAGTCGTGACCCAATCCTGCGTTCGGAGAGTCAGACCAAACACTGAGTCTATTTCTATTTCCAAGAACAAGAAATGCTATATTTTGAGAGCATTCTCTCCACTCATCCTCTCATCCAACGACGACTCCAACGACTAATCATTTATTATATGACTCTTTCATTTGGCACATAATATAGGCTAAGGTTAAGGGTTTGCTCTCTCTTTGCACAGGGATTACAAGTGAGGACTCAGTGACGAGTGAATTGCAGCGCAAACTCTTCCCCATCGCTCTCATCCCTCCGCACAGCTCTCCTACGGCTCTCCCATAGCTCTCCCACAGCACACAATCAATACTCGAGTCTATCCTTCTCTTCAAGTCTTCCCTCTCTCTCACTCTCTACTCTCCCCTCTCCTACTCTCCTGTGCTCTCTCTCTCGCACTCTATAAGCACTGGTGACCCATATTTCCTGTGCTAAGCGACCGAAAAAGTAGAACTCGAGTCGCTTACGACCGGTCGCCTCAGCACTGGTATGACTGGTTGTGCTCACTGTATGTGTGTCTCTGTGACGGAATGGCATCGCTAAGCCATTGCTGGTGCAGTGGTGCTGGCCTTGAGAGCGCTGGTGCACAGCACAGCACAGGGCCCGCACACTAGGAGCTGACGGCCCCGATCGAGCAGCGCCACAGAGGGCGAATCAAGGACAAACATTCTAGTTAGTCGACGTCCTTGCTGAACGGCGGAGAGATGGCCTGGCCAGCACTTAGCACGGCCAAGTGGGCCTACCATGCGCACTTGGCACTGGCAAAGGTGCTGGCAGAGATGGGAGCTGCGATGGTTGCCTGGCGACGGGGCACAGGCACAGCACTGGCACAGCACTGACATCGATGACGGTATGCCATACTTGATCGGGAGGTTAGCCCAGCCCTGAGTCTACGCTGACTGCACTGCACTGACTGACTGGTCTGCTCTGAGCTGTGCTGTGCTTAGGAGAGGAGAGGTCTGTGCTGTGAGAGTGCAGTGAGAGTGTAGTGAAGTGTTGTAGTGAAACAGTGAGACAGTGAACAGTGAGAGTGAATACAAGTTTGAGTTTGTGATCACTTCTAAAGGAAAATTCAAAACCAGATTCAAAACACAATATTTGGTTCTAAAGAAAAAATTTGTCATTTTTTCCCTAAATCTCTGTATTTTTGTGTTTCACTGTCAGTGTTGACCGCATTGTGCTGTCCAATACCCGACTGCCCGACCAGTGGTATAGCAATAGAGATAATAATTAGTGAACAAAACGATTGATAAACAAAACAGAAATGTATTCAACGCTCACGACTGGATGAGAAGTTGTGAAACAAACAGATCCAGCCTTACTCTGACCGCCAACATGTCCGCTACGGCCCTCCCGACCACCACACGCATGGATTAAGTGCCGAGTTATGTGTTGTTGTTGTGGGCGACCATCGCGCGACTGGTCCCGAATCGGAAGAGACAAACAGTGGTGAGAAACACATTAGAACCGCAGCGATGTTGACGGCCGTCAGTGCCGACGGCGGTACGGCCACCGACTCGACGACACACTCGAGTGGCCAGGAGTCGGATAGTCTAATCAACAGTACGGAAACGGTGGCCGAAGACCTGGTGGTGGCCGACCAGAGCCAAGATTTAGTGAACTCGAGTAGTGGTGGCAATAACTGCAGTAATTCGACGAATGACACAAACAATAACCAAATCGTGTCCTCCAATGACCACCGATTGGACACAAGCAGTACCACCACTGCCAACGTCGGCCTCATCAGTGACAACAGCCACCAGACGACCACCGACTTGGACGACAACTTAGACGACCATCGCTTGGATAACACCAACGGTAATGAGACTGTAATCACCGAATGCGACAACACTTCCAATGGTGAGTCCAATCGTGTCCGACAGTGTCTCCTCGCATGTCATCGCCAGTCCGTGACTCTGACCTTCGAGTGGTCGTCCACTTTGACACTGGTTTTGCTGATCACTGATCACTGCTGACAGCACTGGGAATCTCGTGTTTAGGAACTTCGAGGTTAAACTTTGCCGCGACAGGAGTGTTCTCATGGGAAGGCTGGCTAATCACTAGTGACATGAGCCATGCAAATGCTGCTGTGATGTATGTCCAGGCTATCTAACGTAATGTATCAAGCTAATTAATTTGACTCAATTGCACTAATTATACTGTTAGGCACGTCAGGAGAGGCTGTGTTGAGCCCAATGTGGAAATCGATTGCCGTCTCCTTTCCTGCAAAATTCAATAGATCTCGATATCAATACATATAAATATATTCTCGGTTTGTTGATAAGTATTGGAATTCCTGTTCCAATAATTTACTGACACTTTAGGCGAAAAAAAATTCAATTTAATTTTTATTCAATTCGCATCCTTTTTAACGAAAATTGAATTTATTGTAGAAAACGGTAAAACTTTTTGCTCACATTTAGCGGAATATATTTGAGAATTCGGTTCAGATTTTGCGCTCAAATGGCAGACAAGAAGAAGAAAAATATGTGTTTCACTCGATAGTTGATGAATGTTGTCAATTGGCCGATGATCTAGCTAGATGTGTCCAATCTGCTAGATGCTCGATCGACATGATATTTAACAGTTCTAATATCGCCACTCGTCGAGTGTTTTATGTATTGGTTTGGAAAAAAATGTTAAATTTTACTAATTGTTTATCTAAAAGTGCGATAACGAGTGTTCGCGTTTGGGATTAGTTCTAATTATTCGAAATCTTATCAAGGCAACAGTTTCTCCATTTTATGTGCAGATAACGCCTCGAAAAGTCGAGTATATTTTTTGTTTGGGAATTTTCTCCGAAATACTTTTTCTCTGATAATTGCCACAACTCATGGATCGCAACGACAACTCATGAGTTGTCGTCTGTCGAACGAGTCGTCTATTGAATGCCTGTCACCAACCGAGACATTTGGTCTCTCATCCAGTTAAGAGTCGCCTCTCGGACGGGCCGACCGATGCCTTCCTCGTGTGATGATAGACTCGTGTTAGGACTGGCGCTGAACACCAGGAAAAGCAATTGTGCGACACTCACACCCCTCCAGCGCAGGCAGTGGTGACTTCCCCGACAGCTCCCATCATGATGGCATGCCATCGCCAGCCAGGCCAAGAAACTAGCTTGCTAATTGCTGTCATGCAAGCTGATCCCGGTCTCGTGAGCAGTGATGGACGGGTGCGAGCAGAGTGATGGTCCTGTGGTGAGGGCCCAGTCCTTAACTGCCCTTCTCTGCACTCGTTGTGTATATTATTGGAATCGACATTAAAACTCTTATTAAATGTGTGTTTCTCTCAATGTATTCGTTTGTTTTCCTGATGTATGCAGTCATTCGTCTGACAGGATATCACTTTTTATTGCTTTTGATTAATTGAACTCAATTTTCTCTCCCATTCCTCTCAATTCGGGATCTGTTTTGTGTTATACTCTGTGCCGAGCGTTGGCTAAAAGTCGAGTTCTCTTTGGGCTATTGTAATGATTTGCTCCTAATTCTTGCCTTCGAATGGCAGCAAACGATTGCAAACATATTTTGTTAATACAATTACATTTCGCCATTCGGAGAGTCGAACAGAAGTCCCGTACTATTTATTAAATGTTTTATTGCTTTTGTATTCACGCCTTTACGCCCTTTGCGCTGGTCTTCGGCTGTATTTATATTGTAGTGCATTGTTGTACAGTTCTTCGGCTAAAGAGCATGCATCTCGCCTTTTCACGATCATGATCATTTAGCTTGTTTTTCTTGTTGAGCCCAACGAGCACATGGAGACAGTGCTACACAACAAGCAAAAGCATTGCCACAGATCTCGAGATTGTCTCCGATATCTTGAGTTGTGTTGAACGCATTTGTTGATCGCTTGCCAACACATCTAACACTCAATATGTTGAGCTAAAACCCACGACATATCTTCCCATTCGGATTGGACTGTCCGTCGCCTCCACGTGCATCACAAACAACTTGCACAACCAGTGCGGCAATAATTCTTGATGAATTGAACTAGCTAGCTAATAAAATACCAAATTGGAGTGGTTATATGATTTCGTCGATAAATGTTTTATTAATTGCGCTAGCTTGTCACCCTATCACCACTCTCACCAAGCTCTCAATGAGACCCAGAATCTAGTTAACTCTGGCACTCGACTATGCATTCAATTTTGAATCCCATTGTTTTCGTATTTATATTTTGTCTTTTCAATAGAAAAACAATTTTAATTGAAATAAATTGCTATTTGTTTTTGGCTTTAATTTAATTTTTGTAAACGCTTTCGATTACGGGCTTCGAAATCGAGGACTAAAACAATTAGAAAACTTTTTTTTTACTATTCATTATTTGATCCCTTAATCCAAAACATTAATTTAAAGAGACTTTTATTGCTCGTTCCAATCAAATTGGTCCACAATCTTGATTAAATCTCTATAGTTTTGTTGTTATCACATATTCTCTCTGCTATTATATTTAGAAAGGCGAGCAAAAGTTGTCCGATTCAGGTCTAGGACAGTCTGGTCTGATAGTGTTTCAGCCAAACCGCACACAAATCTCGCCAAATGTCTGCCTTCGAGTGTTTCTCATATCAAAAGTCGTTTGGAATCAAATATTTCGGATTCACTTCTTTTGCTTATTGTCTCCCAAATACACGTTTATTATAATAATGGTATATAACTGGCGAGAAAAGTCCCGAATCATGTTCGAGGTCTCGGCACACAGTGGGGGAACGACAGGCACTCTTCTACTGCCCGGGTATAAACCGATTAACGTCTCTGACATAACTTATTCATAATTCATGTCTCCATTGAGCGCTAGATTAAAGAGTTTTTGCGTGTATTGTAGTGTTTAGTAGTAGTGTTGGGCTCACACTGTATGCCAAACTACTAAACAGTACGACAGTCTGATTGGTAAACCAATTCCGACATTAGCCGAACCGAGAATTTGGTTAATGGTCACAAGAATTGGTTATAATCTGAATGTTTGTATTCCACACAAAGGTCTACGCATTTGTCGAATTAGCATTAATTGCGTAAAAAATGATTTTATGGATTTGTGTGCTGTTTTTTGCGGACAATTTATTCGCTTTCACTTTCGCATTGGAGCGAAAAAAGTTTTTCAGCTTTCAATTGATTTCATAAAAATTTGTTTTGTGTTTGTGTCCCAAAAGCCTAAATTTCAATATAAGGCGAGTCCTCTTTCTATGTGTCGGTGAGCTCTGGCGTTACGGCTCTGGCTTAAGCTACGGCTCTATTCGCCAGCCATTATCACCCCAACAGATATTAGCTCTGCTTTTCATAGAAGTGTTTTTTGCAAATATTGCCAAATCTATTGTTGAGACCAATATATCGGATGTTTTTTGTCCTGTTTTCCCCTCAAAAAGACATAATCACTAATTATTAACTATTATTATTGTTATTGCGATTATTTGAATCACAATTGAGGTTTGAAATACGAATCGCCACCAAAACGTCTACTCGAATAGCCTGTCCTCCGAAGTGAAGCACTTGTGCCACATATACCTTACCTGTCTGTGTGGCTGTGCAGGTGTTCGTCAGTGCACTCCATCAACCAATTTATGATAAATTATATAAATATTAAAAAATAATAATAATCGCGAGAATTAAATAAATAGAGAGAGAAAACGATAACAAGTTTTTGCTATTACCGAGTCTTTTGTTTTTGCGATTTGCCTTTCAATTCAATTCACTTGGTCTCTAAGTCTCGGTCTCTTTTGGCGCACAACACACGCGAGACTGCGATTGCATTGCATTGTTGTCTTCATTGCATTGACGCCGATTCGGCCCAATGTCTCTTCCAGTGGTCGCTCCGACCCTTCGCTCCATTGTTTTTCTTGCGTTTGATCACAAATTTTGTCTGAATTTCCTCTCCGTTTACGACTCGTAATTGAATTATTATTGTTTCGATTAATTGTTTAAATTAATTAGCTGTGAGCCATGCCTTGGACCTGAGCCATGCCTGAGTCCGGTCAGACATGAGCATGAACAATTTATTGGCACATTTTCGTATGCATCTGTGATAAGCCGGCTCTTTGATTGAGTGTAGCATTGGTTGCATTTCACGCTTAATTAGCATTCATGAGAATTGCAAGAACTGGTGGCCGACTGTGCCAGTGCTGGGGCCGGGCATTGCATTTGGCAAACACACCGATTCTCACCGGTGCCGCCAATTCGGCACTCATTTGCATCCAAGACAACGACAGTCTACGGCCGGAGATAGTCTTTCGTCACTCCTATTGAGAACAAGGAAAGTGTGAGACAGAGCTGTACACTATTGGACACACATTAATACACACACGTAATCGGTATCAATTGAATTTGTAGCTGACCTGGTTAATTACAATCATTTTGTTTTAATTATTTCTACCCTTATTCCTCGCGTGTAATATTATATCCCAATTAGATTTGCTTAAATTAGCATCTTGCTGTAATAAAAGATTGAGCTGGATTAGTGCGAAAGAGAACGTGCTCGAACAGAAGTTGCCAAGATCATTGTGCTTAGCCGTGATCTTATGGATCACTGAGTTGAGCAATAGTTTGAGCAATATTGAATGAACAAGCATAATAACCTGTTAAATCGCAAATGGGCAATTGGCAAATGATATAGCAATTGATTGACGGTGCAGGCTGACCATGCTAAAGATCACTGCTCACTGTTCACTGTTCTGCTGGCATAACAAACGCATAAATTATTGGTTTGGTATGAAAGCCTAAATTCTGCGATCATTGAGACCTGCAATTAGTTGTATGCAAAAGACTTTTACTTTCGCTGATCAGCGATCAGTGATTGTTTGCATGACTCCACTGACTGTAGTGGTGTTGTGTAGTGTTGTTATGTGTTGTGTTGTGTCGGTAATACACATCGAAGTATGGCTACGGTTATGCATTTAATTCATTGCTGACATTTGGTTGACCCAAATATATCTCTCGCCTTAATGGCTGTCGAATTGAAATATATCGATACAAATGACAATCGATAGCGAAAGCCATTTATTTTGCTCTCATGTCTGTCCGTCGGTTCTCATGTCGACACCACTCTTAACCGTCTCTCCAGAGTCTGTGTCCTCTCCTCTCTGACCTACTGTTGATTCAGTCGCCGATCATAAGTGAAAGCCTTAGGACTAAAGACTCGATTCACTGATGTATTCTCTGATATATTATTCTTGTGTTCACTCTTTGGACTCCATGTCTGAGCGAATATAAACTGCATTGAAATCGGTTATAAAAGCCGAAGAGATTTGCGATTCAGACAAATGGTTATCCGCGGCAGAGACGGCGCTCCCATTAATGACAGTGTCTGATGACATGTTCAAACATTGTGATGATAGAAAGCCAACAGATTTGAGCTCATGCTCATTCATTTCCCCGCTCTCAACCTTTCAAATGTCCATATTATAATATTTAGCATGCTCACAATGGCCCCTATATTCACACAAACATAATTTGTATCTCAAACTACACTTTTGATAGATTTCGTATATGAGAAACGAAATTCACTCTTCACTTGAGTGAACTCCACTTCGATCCCTACCGTTGCATAACATTTACAATATATCGTTCACTCTGTGGCCCATCCTTTCCAGCCAAACCATTCCAGCTCTTCCTTCTCGAGCAACGATACTCGAGGCAAGACTTCCCTTCTATTACCGCAATTGAGACCCATCTCCACATCTCTCCCCCTCCCCGACCAGTCCAGGGTCTCTCTCCCTCTCTTACTCTATCCCTAAAAGAGATGCTAAAACCGATATTTGAATTGATTTGTTTAGGATAGGGAGCAAAGAAAGAGATTAATATCCGGGCAATTAATTTCCATATCGTTCTTAGGGTTCGATTCGGAGCCATATTTCATGTCCGACTCATTCGAATCGATTGCATCTCTATTCCGAAGAAGTTTTTCTTGATTTTGATGAAATGTGAGGATTCGCTAAATTTCTGTGAAATTGAGATAATTTATGGGATATACTAATAACAAAATAAAACTGCGAGATGTATGGCTTATATGAGCATAACCTTGCTCTTTCCGATAGACTAATTAAGTGGCAAATTTCAAGAGTAATCTTACGAAACGTGTCTGACTTTGAGACTGTCCTAAGTCTGAGCACATTAATACATAACAACTATTTGCTTGGTGTCTGTGTCTGTGCGCCCGAACCCAAACACTAACATCGAAACTATATTCTCTGAACTTTAGCCCCACTTCTGAAGTGTTGGCCAAAAATTAATTCAATTCATAAATTATTAGTTAAATGTCGTTAAATATGTTGTCTATGTCTGACGTAAATCGAGTGCTCCTCAAAGTCGGGACTGAAATCTCGTTTTCAAAGTGCTGTGCAATACATCAGACGTGCGGAGAGTCGGTTCCGACACCACTGTCCGCCAAATAATGGCTGCGAACTGTTATTCCAATGGCTTTTTTGTTTCTCATATAAATTACTTTCTCCGCCAATACTTGTCTCACAATTCACGACTGCTTTTCCTCCAATTTTTAGACCATTTCATTGAAATTCTTAACAAAACTTTCCTAACGTTATAAAGCGTTATAACGTTTTTCATATTTCATTCATTCTTTCCTTACTTCCACTGTTTGGAGAACTGACACTTGTTTTTGCATTTTTTTCTACTACTTCTCGATTCTAAACGATTTGTGTTTGAATTTTAATTAAATTATATATTTTTCTGCCAATGAATTGTTTGTCTGATTGATTGGTTTGACTGCGAACACAC
>JAQGBE010000697.1:0-15496 GCA_034698225.1 Scheloribates latipes | reverse complement strand
AAGGAATGGCCAGAAAACGATTGAAATCTCTTCCTCCGAACGATTGTCTTTTGCCATATATTAAGCCACTCTTTATCTGAACTCCGACCGAATCATCACTTTTCACGGTATTCAGCAATAATTGGAACATCAAAATGAGGTAAATCCTAAACATGATGGTTGTTTTATCAGGTGATGATCTTCACCAGACTTGCTATGCACCAACAGTTTAAGAATAAGCTGACTGATGCTAATCCATGTTTATATAAGACAAGCCACAATTGAGTTGCCTTGAACGATCAATTAAACGATCAAATCAAATTAAACAGTGATAATATGTATACGTGGACAAATGTGTCTCGAAAAAGGTAACGGTATCTACCCTGATGACGTATCTTTTATAAACTTATAAAACTACTTGTATAACTAACTGATGGAAAATTTGTTTCAATTTAAACAGCGATTGACAGATATAATTGTAAGAGTTTGAACTTGCCAACATAAACTAAGCCCAAATAAGCTTTTGGGACATTTGGGACACAAATGACTCCGTATAATAATATTACATCCCTAATCTGCGTTGCACCCAAAATGCACTAGGTGCACTCAACATACTCATTTCAAAACGATGTTTAGTCTATTTCCTTACTAAGCAATCATTGGAAAATTATTTACTACACACAGCTTTAACTCGGTAAATTACCTATGCCCATTTTTAATAAGTCTTCTAATGGAATGTAACTAGATTGTATAAATATAATTTCGAAATTTTAACGCTCAATTACCTTGTTTCAATTATTGCAAACTGTTTAACTGCGTCAATGTTTATGATTTACCCAGCATAATTAAGCCAAGTTTGTTAGTTTGTTCTAATTTACAATGTGATTAAAATTAATTTAAATAAAAATTACATTTATTTAACTCAACGAACACTGGCCTGTGTTAAGCTTGCCAGAATCTGGCAAGCCAATCTTGGTCACTAAATTTGAGTATTCGAAATAACTTGGATCTGATTGGTCCATTTTGTACATTCGAATTGCAAACAGTACTAGAGCTCGGCTCTAATTCGTTCAAATCAGTGGTCGTTGCGCGAGACCCGTCTCATTCAGTATCCAAATAAAATTGTCACTTCTGATGGACGACTTGAACACTAAGCAATCAGTGCTATTTATTTCTTATCGCGAACACATCTCCACAATTAAGTCAATCACTTTGTTTACATCCAATTCCTCTACGAATACTATTTTTCTCGAACCACTGAATGGAAATATGAGTCGAGTCCGGCCGACAACCAACTGTCCTCTGGTCAGACGTCCAGTCAGTTCCATAGCCACCGGAAATTCGCTGCTCTTCAGTATTAGATCGGGAAATACGGCAGATATGACACAACATATGTCGCAAAGAACCAGTCCGTCCAATCGGTTTTTACCTGGATTTGCGACCAATTGTTTAAACAGATATTTGATTGTCTCTCACCATACCATACAACGGGTCGTCTCTATACCAGCCGTAAATCTTTTCGATGAAATCCGTTTTATCGGTGTTCAGGCCATTCAATTGAGAGTATTTATCCTAGATTAAATAGAATAAGGCAAAGAACGATAGAAACCTGCATAGTATTGTGCTGAATACCCAGGGAATTCTGGTTTTCACCGCTGTATCCCAGGGCACGAGAGTAAACGGGCATTTAGACTTCGTAAGCACGACATGGACTGAGTCGGGATCGTTATAGAAGTTGAATTCAGTGGTCGGCCCGACATTGCCCATAGTGTCGAGCAGACCGCCCATCGCCACAATGCGGGACAGATTGTCGAAAAAGGTGTTATCGATTTGATTGGCAAGAGCCAGGTTCGTGAGCGGTCCCAACGTGACCATGCTTATTTGTTTGGGATACTCTCTGGCCAGTCGGGCCATAGCGACCACTGCGTTCTCCTCTTCGATATTGACTTCGATGTCGTCCATCTTCTGAGTGGCCCCTCCGAGACCATCGGTGCCGAAAAAGCCATCTTCGAAGCCAGTGCTCGACACAAGCGGATGATCGGCTCCTTTATAGACTTTCAGGCCCTTAATGGCAGCGATTTGTTACTATTTTAATGGCAGAGTTGCCAAACAAACCTCTATTCCGCAAATCCTTTGGGTTAATAACACATTTTTGATAACTTTGTCGACATTGACGTTACCGTAGACGCAAGTAATGGCCAGAATGTCAATCAAACCCCTCTTATGGCAGTCAAACGCCAGCATCAGAGCCAAGGAGTCGTCAACACCGGCGTCGGTGTCGACGATCACATAATTAGGTGTCGAACTCATTCACCAATTAATTGACTTATCCTTAGAGAAGCGAAAATCACTACCACTTCAACGCAACTGATGTGTAAATCTTGTGGGGAACTAGTCTTTGGTCAATGAGTTTTTAAATATTGATACTGAGAACCAGGGCTAACCAAGTCTATGCCTACTCAGGGGGATTGACCAAAATTTTTGGCTAGGGGATAAGATAAGATGGTCGCCGCCGCCATTTTTCGACTAAATCCAGTTAAATTAAGCTTAACTATGTCCGATTTAAGCCTTTCTTTTGATTTTAGGCTTATTACGATGTTAAATTAGCGTCAATTTAGCCTCATTATGGCTAAATCCGGTTTAAATTGCCGAAAATGACCATTTCCGGGGATTAACGATCTTGATTTCAGGGGAATTTTGGCTAATCCCCCTTGGCTAGCCCTGCTGAAAACCATTAAAGTGATTATCGATAATGCATGACATAAGCAAGGTAATTTCGAATTTAATTTTTAATTCATTTAATTGCAGAGGAATCCCCCAATAGTTGACTATTTAGTGAATGGGAATTTGGTCAACTATCAAGAAAGTCAACTATTGAGAGGGTAACTATTGGGGGCGTACACTGTATATTAAATCTGATATTTTTCATCTAGATAACGAAATAGATGATAAAATTTAATTCTTGAACATTAATAGATATTCGATAGAGTAATATTGATTATTGTATTCATCAGAATTCAAGACATGGCTCATCATCATCATCTTGGTGGTGATCACTTTGATTATCTCTAATGAGTAACAATAAATCAAATGATATTAAATCTTAGACAAGCATTGATCCAATGGTTTGAATCAATTATTTGTATTATGTGACAAATGTTTATATTAAAACCCAAATTTGAAGTTTACAGGAATTTTACAAGTATTCGGAATAAATTGGTAAAGTCATCTATACATCGATACCCAGATTATCATTAGAACTTCTATTTAAATTTCTTGGAAATGAATATTAAACTTGATAAAATGAATTATAGTTAAACATTGGTTGGATTTCTAGCCGTTGACAATTCGAAGAACAACCGATCACTTCATGTCTGTTCTCTTCTTCGACAATATTATATCAATACTTCTATGACTATGGAAAGGCAGTCCGAGTCGGACCCCACTCTCCTCTGTTGCTATCGATGGCCAATTGATAATGACCTGGTAATTTTAGCATTAAACTTGTTATTTCAACTTGTTTAATGGTAAATGGCAATTATGTTGATCCTTGAAAACGAATGCTAAATGATTTTATGATTCATTTAATTTCAAATAAAATCCAAAAGTGTTTTCACACGACTCGCTTCAGTAATAGTCTTTGTTTTTTAAATAAATTAATCGGTCATTTGAATTATTAATGTTCGATGTCTTGAGTGAAACACACATTTCATAACTTTTGTGTGAACTGCAATTGCACTCAGACTATGACAATAAAAGTAAGTGATTTTCAGAGTAGATTGAGCAAGATAATTTGATAGTTAAGTCATTATGATCAGCTAGGAAGACAGTGGAGCGGTGTGACGGCAACTAACCTTGTTACACCCGACACACTCGCCGCGGGCGTCAACTGTTATTAAGCCAGAATGTTATGGAATCCCTGATCGGACGTCACGGACCGGTTCTGAGCGACACTACCAGTCCCTCAATGAGCCCCTCATTCCCTCCATTGCCTCATAGCCCACATTAAGAGGAAATTTTATGCTCTTATCGAATATTACTTTCGATCTCTGAAAGGCTATCTGAGTCTCGACTGTCAGCCAATGTCAAGATGTCGGAGCAAAGTATTGCCTTCAAGTTCGTCAAATCGGTGTACATCGTAGTCCTGGTGGTCGGCCTCATCGGCTCGGCTCTGCTCCTCGTCATCGGCTTGTGTGCCATCAGAGGCGAGTCCAAGGATAATGTCTTCTACGAGAATGTCATGAAATACTACGGAATCGACGAATTAAACTTCGAGCCCGTCCTCAACCAAACAGCTTCTGTCCGGATGGTCGACGAAACTGAATACCAAAGTAAATTGATTTGTCATATTTGAGCATTCAGCAATCTGCCTTGCTCATACTCACCTGCGTAATAATCTAGTCGATCGACTAAAACTAATAGAATCGAAATACAAACTTATGTCTGTCAACATTTACGACAACGCCTATCAGTTATAATTTAAAGTTTATAAGTTATACCGTAACTAAAGATTTATTTTAATATCTACTCTACTTTGCAGACAATTACGGCATTCTAATGGTGTTCGTGTCTCTCGTGTCACTCATCTTCGAGTCCATCGCATTGTTGGCCGCCATTCGCGACCATCTGGTCATTAGCCTAACCGTCCTCTCGATTATGATTGTGTCGACACTGTCGGGAGTGTTCACCGTTCAGACCATAGACTTGTGCACAATCGCCACACAATCAATATTTATTCTATTGTCGGCCACTTATGTCATCCTCTTGAAGAAGCAATTGACAACAAAGTGTGACCAATCGGACGGTTCGAGTCAGACCTGTAAGGCTGTCTGAACAGTAGTGAACTAATTGTGCGATCTCTGTCTCATCCAATTCATTTCAATAATACTTTTAATGCAATTTTATTAACAAATTATAAATATTAAAACCCATCGATTGACTAATTGCCTAATCAATAAAACCTTAGTCCCGAAGTGGCCGCTAACCGATGGCCATCACTCGGTCCACTTGAATCGGCACTTCTTGCTGGCGCACACGTAATACAATTTCATGCAATCGGTTGAATCCCGAAGCGAGCCCTGCATGAAGACGGCCTCTAAGTGTCCGCAGTTAGGGCACGGATGACCTCTGGTTCGGGCCACAGTCGGGTCGTCGATCACCTCTGGGTTGATGTGAGACAACTCGCTGCACATAATTGGCTTAATTTAGAACTGAAACGGTTTTGTCTTACTTGATCTCATGGGTTATTTTGTTGACGTAAGTGCAGAGTTGGTCACTGCGGGCCTCTTTCTGGTACAGACACGCCCGACACTGCACAGGAATTAGTGTCAGTGACAGTCAACAAACTGGATATTTGCTTACGAAGAAAACCAATGATCGGTTCTGTCGGTGCTCACGAGGGTATAGCATGTTATTGCTGGACATCATGGACAAAGTTATCATGGATATAAAGTTGCCATTCACTCTTGTATACATACCACTCCGGGCAGAATCGGATCCTCGGATTCCTGAGATGAGATCGTATCGGTTCGTCACTATCTGGTGGCGACTCCGAAGACATATTTAGAACGTTTGATGCAAACTGTGTTGAATTGAATGACAATTGAGTGACAATTCGACGACTAGTGAGTGATCTCTGGCATCGAGTTCAGTGCAAAAGGATATACAGATCTGTTATATATTGCTAACGAATGAATGGTATAATTCGAATCTGACTGAAAGTAATGCTCTTCGAGTCAATTGTTGGGAATGTCTTTCAAACTTTCATAACTCAACGACTTTTGACTCGATTGCGAGAAATTCTCCGAAACCTTGCATTAGATTAGAAAATATATAAATCGACTCAATTCTCAATGAAAATGAAATCAAATATCAAATGATACACAAATTTTCAAGTTAACTCAGTTCAAATTGATTGAAGCCTTTATTAGATTAAATTATTTCGATTAACAATAAATCGGTTTACAAATTATCATTGTAGAAGTGCACTTGTACAATCGAAGGAACATAGTTGTGAAGGAACTGTTGTCTCAATTGCTTGTTTAAAAAACATACAATATTTGTCTATCTTCTTATAAATTTATACCAAATAGAAACTAAAACTAATATAACAAGAACATTGATAAAATATAGAATAATCTCATTGAACAAGATGCATTTGCTCATCGAATAGCTATTTTTGGACACTTTGAGCAAAAGTAAACTCGGATTATGTGTGTTTCGGTAGTTGAACGACGCGACCGTCCATTCGTACAGATTGTTGTCATGTCTGCTGACACAGCCGTAGTGCTGGTGACCATTGACCACAAGCCGTGGCCGAAGAGTGTCGACAATCAGTTTTGTTGCGTTTGTTGAGAGACAGTCCCACTTCTGCTTAAATGGTATGTATTTCTCTGATTCGGGAGTTGAGTCCCAATCGTCGCCACAAAGGGCTTCGTTCTCTCGGAACAGTGGGAAGTGAGTCAACACAATCGGTCGATCACCGGAATAGCACTCGTCTTTGGGACACAATTGATGACCAATTTTCTTGAGGTTTTCTTCGGCATCGGAGCAGAGCTGACAGTAGTCGCCTTCCATTGTGATGCTGTTGATTGTGACAAAGTTGATGTCATTGACTCGAATCAGTTTCACCGAATCTGTTTTGAAGTATCTGTCGAAACGGGTCTTAAGTTTGTGTGTCATTGTGTAGTGGAATCCGATGTCATGATTGCCGTTAATCACATACACGACCGGCGCTGACTTCACTCCAGTCCATTCGGACGGCCCTAACAATGATTGCATTAAATGTCATTCATAGAATTGCAGCGGATTTTCATTGTATGCAAATCCTTGCAAATGCTTACAAAATATTTTTGCGAATCTGATGACATGCGAGCGAAAGGTCTGGTCATCGATGGTTTCGCCGTCGTCGAAGATGTCGCCCAAAATGAATATGACTTCGGGCCTCAAGAGTTTAGTGGCGTAACCAAAGCTGAACGACATTTGCCACTCGCGGACAC
This sequence comes from Scheloribates latipes, assembly GCA_034698225.1. NCBI lineage: Eukaryota > Metazoa > Arthropoda > Arachnida > Sarcoptiformes > Scheloribatidae > Scheloribates > Scheloribates pallidulus. The sequence goes on along the minus strand of JAQGBE010000697.1, from coordinate 8,519 downwards.
TGTTGTCAATGAATGTGATGGCGGTATCACTTCGGAAATGCAGGTCAGATATGAACATAACTCGGGTCTCATTGCCTCCGATGCCTTCATATGCGGGCCAATCGCAGACACTTAAACTCAAGTATACAAACAATTTGTTTATATTGAATGCCGAAACCCATAAGAGAAGCGAACAGAACACTATATGCAGAACTATCTTGCGCTTCTTCATAATCACTTTTATGGACATCTCGATGACTGCGGCCAACTGTTGATCACATAGAATCACCGCTCCGTTGAGTGACTCGAACACATTGTAAATTGTCTAGAATTTTAAATTTTAGATAATAGTGCGAGCTTGCTAAAATTTCGCAGCCGAATCGCCGATCGCAGCCGAATGTGTCATCCTATCTAGTACAAGTGCTTCTAGTCACATTACTTATCCGTTGACTATTATTTATTGACTATTAAATTAATAGCTCAATAAATTAGATGCACTTATCGGGCGCTGTTCTGTGCGTTTCAGTACATTCGGGATCACCTGTGCGTTGAGGTGACGGCGAAATTGAAGTGCTATTTGATCGATGTTTTCATAGCGAATGTGCGATAATGTCGAACAATATTATTAGAATATCTGTTGTGGCGATCGATTCGTTTATTGGATTAGATTAGAACAAAATCTATTTTAAATCTCCATTTTTCAGTCATGTCTCACACGATTGCAAGCGATAGAAGTTTTGTTACATAAATAAATAGATCTTCAAAGATGTCTAAACGAATAGAACAGACCAAAGATGGCATCGAAAGTGTGGTTCACCGAAACACCCGGTCATTAAATGAACTCTTCTGGTGAAGAATCGATTGAGAGATAGATTATAATAATAATAATTATTAGATGTATTAAATCCAATCATTTGACACTCATTTGAACATTGATTGCATTGACTTTCGCACAAATAAAAAGTCAGTTCTGAATGAAATGGCGTCGAATGCGGTCACGAATTGGGTCGAAATGTTAGTTAATATTCGCCAATGGCTTGCAATCAGTTTTGTTTTGAAACTTTTGTCACCTGTTTCTCAAACAATCATTTGAATGCATTTACTATTAATGAAATTCTGCGGTAATAACTGCGAGTTTGGTAGTCGTGGAAACACATAGTCTTTCCATTGCTTCACAAAATTCAATATTTCTGTTCCGAAGCCTAGACTTCATCTAATTTGTTGTCGCAATAAATGGAATTAAATTATATTTATTACAAAATGAGTGTACAATAGGTGTGATCGCAGTGTTGTTGCGAATGGCGGCAGAGAATGGCCACCGAAACAGGTTTGGGAAATCTAATGTCCAAGGTCGCGACTTGCGTGGGTCGTCTCAACCCCATCCAATTCTATCGCACATTTTTCAAAACTATTTTCCTAACAAAAGCACTTTCAATGCATTACTAATAATTTCCTGTCAGAATAAAATAGAGTGTTTAGTGTTTGGAAGACTGTCCGGGGATACTATGGACATATTTTGCATGCTATGTGTTCGGATATTAATTACATCTTTGATAGCATAATAACTCACTTCCTGTCTATTATTTGCAATTGCTAGAACATGGCACTTAGATAAATATTCCCAGTGGTAACCTAGAGAAGTCCACAAATAATGAACTTCTTGGACCACCAGTTGATCTTGTTGCCATTTGTGTACCTCTGCACTCATTGTTTACAACAGTACACTAACTTTTATGGTCAAGACTCACTAGATCAGATAATAATGTGCAATTAACTTGGTATATATTTTATTGGAATAATTCTATTAAGTCTACAATCGATTAATTTTATGCAAACATCAATCAAAGCAATTATATTATCGGTAAAACTCGAGACAATATGTCAGACAATACACAATTGTGTCGACGAGACAATTATTTTATGAAACGAGTCTTACAATAGAGTTATTCAATCACATGAGTGTTAAATTGAATTGAATTAGGAATCAGTTTTTGATTAGAAGTCGGGTTTTGTTCTGTAAAACAGATTTGTCTGAAGTGTTGACCGCTTATCAACTTTACACAAATCTCGAACACAATTCCCAACTTATCTTTCAAGAATTAGTCCGGATATTAACGAGAATAGTATTGCGGGAAATACATTCTCATTAATTGCGATATTCCCTCCTTTTCATCAAACCAAGAATGAGCAATTTAGTTTTAGACCCCTCCCTAATTTCGAATACGATTTGCTAGTGTTGCCCATCGCTCACATGTGTTCTTGCAGCTAATTAATTACAAAAATGATCCAGATCTAATTAATGGAATCAAATGAATTGCTCAAAAAGAGTCGTTAACTCAACATAGAGTTAGAGAAGTCCTTAAATTCCTGGATTCGGTAAAAGCGAGTTCATTAGTGACTTGAAATATGGGGTTTGTTTGGGGAACGACGGCGAGTGCAGACCAATCGGAGAGTGCGAGTGTCGCGGCGAGGCTCTGGACAGGGGGCCTGACAGTGGGCACAAGACATTAGTGGCGTTCAGTGATGACCAGGTGGGGCTCTACTTACGGTTTTCCTCCTCCTCCTGAAGCAAGTTATACGTCGGCGACTGAGTTATGTCAACTGTTATGGGTTTTTGGAGCTGTCGCTGACCCGTGTGGTAGTGGTGCGGCGGCACTGAGCCGGGTCTGACCGGGCCTGGACTGACCGGCCGTCTTCAGAAAGGATAAATCAATAAAGACACTGGACCTGGATTAGTATGTTTAGTCTACGTCTACACATAGCAAGACAGCGACAGATAGAGTGAGAAATGGTTTCACATTTATCTGACTTCAGATGAAATGATAGCAAAAGAGATGATTGAAAGACAAAAATGAGATCTGATTAGAGACGACTATAAATAGAGCGAAACCAAAATATTGGATTTCCGATGAATAGCGCATAAAATTAATTAAAACATTCAATCAGTATGTCTGACATGCAGTGAACACTTGGATTATGCCTGTCGTGGCCTCAACTCATAATTGGCTGCAGAGGAACAACAAGTCCACCGAAGAACGACTCGAGTGAAGTGACGATAATGTCTGACACTATGATTGTTAGCAATAAATTAGATCTCAAAGGAATTCGATTTTTATTTCCAAATCTATATCTCTTATGTGTTTTGGACTCAATTCAAATCCAAACAACTATTCAGAGACTGATAGAAATGAATTGAATGCTTGTGTTTATTATCTTTGTCGATCAGCAAAACCTTGACAAGAGCAGTCAACAGCACCACCGCCACCAACAACATGCACATCTGATGCCACATCTTTGCACTTTTTATGGCCCTATCAGACAATCACTCGACGCACACAATTCAAAGATGTTTAGCTACGGCTCGCCATTAGTCTCGACATCGACTTCAGCTATGAGATGCTATTTCCAAGTTTATATTTATCACCTAGACTAGATTGCTTTTGCTTGGCTTTGCTTACAGAAGAAGACAGAAGAACACTAACAGCATAACACTAACAGTTACCAGACTATAATTGATATACACGTAGTATAGAGTAAATATAAAGTGAGAGTTTGACTAGTCTTACAATGTCTTACATCATATCAAACATGACATCTCGAATGACATTCTTGAGAATGAGCCGAACGGACGGGTCGGCAGCTGTTAAACAAATGCGTTCAAATGTATGGCTCGCTATCGGAGACCTGGATATTGACCCACAATTCAAACATCTAAAGCTATCGTACAAACATTGGAATGGTTTCACTGTTGAGATCAAATCAAATCAATCAAATCAGTCAGTGTTCACAATCAGTCCAATCAGTTGGAGGTTCTGTCAGTTGAACTAAATTCGGATTGTCTTGGATTGCATTGTCATTGCATTGTCTGATCAAACAGTGTCACGGCTTCTACTCAATGAATCTCAATCTGCAATGGTCTGGTGAAAGAGCTCGATCATGGTTAGGCTATCTGCGATCTAGTTGTTAACCTACTCCGATGAGGGACTGACTATAAATAAAGAGCGAGATCAGCAAATTCTTACGGCATCAGCAGATTTGATACGTTATCCTGACTGTGAAGGTTGATCGGAGAGTTGTACTGAAGATGAACCACATTCGGGTTGTTGTGCTGCACGTCGTGGCCATACTGTCGGACAATCACTAACTATAGTGTCCTAACTATCTGAACAGACTCACCCTATTCATGACCTCTTGCAATTTGGGCGGATTCGGGTTGACAATAGTCTTAGGGATGTCGTGCCAGGTCGGGCCGTCCATGTGTCGCAAGTAGGAGCCGGTCGGGTAATCGCGTCTGACTTTGGGTCGGGGCTCAATCAGCGGCAATGTTCGGTAGGTCTGCGGCAAAGCAACAACAATTGCAACGAGTGAGTCAATATAGAGCACCATGCTCACCTGTTTGGTGATGGCCCACTGCTCGATTGCCTTCTCTTTCAAAAAGTTCTCGGTATTCGATTCAGGTTTTCGTATGCCAGAGTCATATTCTGGCGAATGAATTTGCGGGATTACGCCTCTGGGGGTGAGCACTGAGTGGAAGAGTGTGTGAGTGGACGGCGGCGATGAACTGTAGCGGTGGGTGACGGGGGAGGCCGAAGAGGAGGACATCGCTTCGGACGGAAGATGAGTCGAGAAGAAGAAGGAGAAGAGACGTCAAGTGAGGAGCGGGTGATTGTCGTCACACTCTCTGGTGGTTCGACACAACTCTTTGACTCACTTCTCCGTTCGCTATCTCTTGGCTAACAACGTCTAAAACAATCGAAACTTCAAAACTGATTACGAAATATGTGAATCCAAAACATCGAAAGCTTCTCTAAAATCCTATATCTTTTTGATTCTGTGTTCGAGTGGTTTGTATAGTCTCTGATCGTTGAATGTGAACCTAATTTGGAACCTCTTTGGCACCGAACCAGACATGTATTTATAGGCATGCCTTCCATCCGCGACTCCAACCAACTCTTCTCCGACCAAATGCTGAATAATAAGTTTTGTTTACATTGACACTACATTTCGCAAAGTCAACAAATTTTTACTCCAATTCTAACTTTAATTCTCCATTCGATTGCATTACGTCTTAAAACTCGCTTTTTATTGAAATTCTTGGAATAAAGAATCAAATAATACAGAAATGTGTGAAAGCGGTCCAACACTTCTGCCACCGAATGAAATGTTTGACTATTCATTGGCCGATCGGCTCATATCGAGGTCATTGCGAGTGATGCCAAACCAAGATTACAATAGCTTTTTCTGTCACCGATATATTGCATTGAATTCTTGCGATTCCGCACATATTCTTCGAGTTGTCTCTCGTGTTATTTTGCTTCACTAATCTAGTTTAGAACAATAATTGCATTTAATTGATTAATCTATGTCTGGGACACACTCTTCCCGAGGTAAACAATAAAAAATGGCGCAAACAAATTAGAGGACAACACTAGACTAGACTATTAATTATTTGCAAATAATTTGATTCGTCTTTTGAGACAAAGTATTGCTTAAGAATTGTCCGAAATTCTCGAAAGGATTAGTTTATAAGGAAATGGAGGATAAGAAAAATAAATAGAACTAACATGCTTATTTGTTTATTATTATGTTTATCGTGTAATGCATATAAATCACAATTTACTCGTTCATTATCCTTTGGCTGATTTGAATTATGCATTTGTTTTAGTTTATCGATTAGTTCTTTAGCTGACTAACCAAGATAGATTAGATTGAAATGCCAGATATGCATACGAGCAAATACCATGCTGAATATTTGAAATATTTTCATTCGTTTTCACAATCATAAAAAAGTCCAAATTGATGACATCAAGACATCGAAACATTTGTAGAATTTTAAATAAAATAAAAACTGTGAAACAAAATAAGACTCAATTATATAAGTTTCACATTCAAAATTATTTTAAGTGGATTACAAAATATATTTAATTATAGAGGTAAGTAATTATATCAAGTGAGCTCTTCATACAGAACAAGAATATATCAATGATTTTCCGATAGGATGTATAGATAAGCCGCCAGAGGCCTCAAAAGTTTGCATTTTTGGGCTTCAGATATTGCTTTATCATACACGCGATCAATATTCAAATCAAGTTATCAAATGGAGTGTTGACGTGGCATCGAGCAAAACCTGCTCGAATATTTTCACATAGGCCACCATTGAAAACTGTAGCAGGTGATGGAAATAAAGTCTATACTAGTTATGGCCAAAACAGACCGGATCGGTCTGTTTACATTTTGCCTATCGACGTCAACTATCAATTAATCGATCGGATCTAATAGGGGCGTAAAAGTTAAGTCACTCGCACAGTGCTCTTCATAACAGACTCGCTCTGTGTGTGAAGGCTATGCAGTGAAAGCCTATTTTGCACTGCATTGTGAGATTAACTTTTACGCCACTATTAGATCCGATCGATTAATTATTTGAATTAGTAAGCTTTTAGTGGAATTTTTTCAATAGCGAGTTATACAAAAGAAACACAGATTTGCAAGAGTTCTATCATGTCATCATAAACTATGTTGTTCAATATAATATCCTTCTTAATTCTTGGCCATAACTAGTCTATACAGACACGAAGAGAAAAGGACAGTAGTTTTGTTCTTGCTCAATTCAAGCTGATGTTGGCTTAAATCGGACGTAATTAAGCTTAATTTAACTGGATTTAGCTTTCCATTGCATGAAACTTTCAAAATTAATTGATTCATATGCATTCTGATTCAATTTTGAAAGTTTAATGCAATGGAAAGCTAATAAACTTGAATAAACTACTGTTAATCTACATCTCTTGCCAATACATGAGTCAAACGATCGAGTCATCACACCTATCGTCACAACATAAAAAACGAAATTTCATTTTGGTTTGACTAATATACTGATGATAATGTTTCAATTTCATTTGAAATGAATGTGTTCGAAGTTTTTTGGGAATATTTTGTTAAAAATGTTGATATATTTATGGATGCACTGGAATACCATTGATTTCGACGGCAAGAAAACTTGATTTGACAAAATCCAACCCTCATTGGTGTGAATGTAATAATGAGCTCCAATACAATTAACCATAGGATCGAGTTAACAAGATAAAATATCAATATGACCAAAATAGAATATGCATATTTGTCATCAAACAATAAACATTTGCCAACAATAAACATTTAAGCAATTTTACAAAATTAATTGTCCTTTCAATTTGGCGGTTGAGTGAAAACAAGAATATTCTGTTTGCGATGTATTTGTTGGCAAACAGATGGCGAACGCAGACACGACTCGTTCGGCAATTACAACCGATTCGTGACTTTCAAGTTCAAATACGCTATGCAAACGAAGCAAAGTGTTGGCCAATCGGCCGATTTAATTGCAAGTTTATCAATTGGCCATTCATATTGTTGGCAACCAAGATTATGATCATTGCACACAAACACACCGGCGATTGATATTAAGTGCTATTTAGCATTGATTGCGATTGCGAGCGATCTCTGCAAATATGACAGACCTCTCGATTGACGCCAAATGAGTGCCAAAAATAAATTTAAATAAAAGAAAATTATTTCTAATTTTAATCAAAAGTCTCTTACATTGAGTGTCAGATTGAGAGCCATTCTCTCGATCTTTGGCTCAACTCTTGTCATAAATTCGAATTAAACACTGAAAACAAATAAAAGTATTGTTTGAATACAAATCGAAGTGAATTTCAATGCGAGTAAACGATTGACTATAAAAGTCATGAAATCAATGTTCGATTACTTCAAAAACATATTCAAACCGACCAAAAGTGAAGAGACAGTGCCAGTCATCGACCAAATCAATGACAACTATGTAAGTGATATCAATGAGATATTTCTAAGTCGTTATCTGATGTCTAAACACGAGTCATCCCTATGTTTCAACTGACCAGATTGTTACAGTGTATAGTTACTTGTTCGTATTTCCGGCACACATCGTGTAGACTAGGAATGGGCCAGGCCATTCTGGCCTCAAACCATTTTGGGCTTTATCAAACGAGAGCATAGTTAATGTGGGCAAGATGAAACTGACAAATTTCTCGATCTCGCACTATTCATATTGAGACAAAATTTTGCATCAGTAGTGCGACAAGTTGATGTCAGATACGAGAACATGGTAAAGGTTGACAATATTTTATGGCCAAACTGGCCCACACTGTTTAATCAACTTTCATTGAGAATAGAATTTGTCGATAATTATATATTAAGTGATTTTATGGGTTTATGGGAAATGATTTATGAAATAACTGTTTTGTTGATGTAATAAATGGGTTAATGAGTTTGTAATTGAACGGATCAGAGGTAACATTTGAAAAACCTCGACACTCCTTCGATTACCGTATGCTAAACGCATTATTATATGCAACAACGAAATGGAAGATTACAAGGAATTTATATTCACTGAAAAGTGGGTTTTATTCACAAAAGGGATGGTTTTGTCGACACTAATAATCGGAAGCATTCTTTAGTGTTCGACCCCTTTGTGGGCATCGGATGCGAGCCATGGCTTAGAGCCAGAACTGATCGAAAGCTGACCTTCA
>JAQGBE010000696.1:0-15499 GCA_034698225.1 Scheloribates latipes | reverse complement strand
CCTTTCATGGGATGTGTATTCGCTGTACGTCGAGAAGGAGAGGAACGCATCCGTCAACACATCCGTCCGAAGCGGTGGCCAACTGGTGATCGGTAGCGGCGACACCAACGGAAGGACACCCAGGAGTTCGAAAACGAGCGGAAGTTATGACTTGAACTCTGGGAGTTATGACTTTTATTGATCTTGGCGTTATTCAGCCGGCTTATTGTACAATCAATGATCAATGTCAAATGGCCTTGCTGGTCTCTTAATTTTCGTATAAATGTAAATATTTAGTGGATTCTATTGGGAAGCCAGATAGATTGTCTGTAATTACAAGATAAATTATATTTTTCGATTTGTAATATTTTAAATCAAAATTTTTATTCGATAATATATCTAGTTAATTTTACAGTTACCGATTAGAACAAGTTAATAGCAACATATTCTACCTGTGGTTGTGATTAATACCATGTTATCAATTTATCAATTCAATCAATTTATAACTATTCGCCATTAGATATGTTCTGTGGTTTGCAAGGGAACGGACGCATAGTATTGGTAGCCATAGATCTGTTGATCTGTAGATCTGTAGATCTGCTGTCCGTAAGGGTTGCCATAAAACTGTTGATTGGCGACAGCCGTCAGGTATTTGGCGGTTCGCGACCTCTGGAGTTCGCGCCAGTCTCTGACCATTACGGCGAAGCAGAGCGACTCGACCGACAGCATCAGCAGCACTAATGTCCGCAGTATTATCAGTCCCGGACTTGTGAGCACTCGCGAGTACATGAAGAGCAGTAAGTAGAAGATTATGGCCACCGAGAAGATCATCACCGACGGGATGTGCTCTTTGATTATGGCCATCAATCCGATCATGAATATTATTATTCCAACCTGTGATCGAACAAAATTAATCGATTATGCTCGTGGTTCAAAAATAATCTTGATAAATTGCGATCAGACCATTAACAAATAATTAACTATGTCACATAGGCAATTTTAATGAGCAAGCTGATTCCTAATTTCAATAATTACCAGTGAAATAATTCCGAGACTAAGAAACTTGGTGTTGTTGAACTTGGTCTCGGCCACGATCAGTATGATGATGGCCATCAGGATCAGTATTGTGAGCGATGCGATGAGCGAGTACTTCACGAAATTGAAACATTTTGACCTAGGCACCGGCTCGGCCTTGCTCGCGTCGTATTGGAGCACTGTCTGCTGCTGCATGTCGACCAACAAGTAAGAGCCAACAATATAGTATCAAGTAGTATCAAGCTCAAATGTTCACTGCAAAACAAGACTCACTTTCACTTTCGACACATATTCCGAGACTTTATTATAAGAATTGGAATATTAAGCGAAAATTATTTTTATTCGCTCCGAATGTGCGCTAATAATAGACGTCTCAAGACTTGCATTATTCCAGTATTCCGGGTCTCTCTCTCTCTCTCTCTCTCTCTCTCTCTCTCTCTCTCTCTCTCTCTCTCTCTCTCTCTCTCTCGCAATGACTGCCAAATTGGCAGATAATTCATATTCGAGACGAAACAATTGCTGGAATGCATTGGTCCATACTGTGCCACTCAATGAGCATGGTCACTGGCGATACTAATTAAAAACGAACCAAAAAGTTTATTAACGAAGAATTTTGAGAATTTAGATAAGAATTGTCTTCAATTTACATTAATTTGTTCTTTCAATATCAATATTCGGTATATATAACAGTTCATTCGTATCATTCGACTCAATGTTTGCAATTATATTAGAGCCGAACGGAAGCGAGAGATCACTTGATGGCCGCGAACTGCCAGACATTGGCCGCCAGATTGTCTCTGATGTGTCCGACCAGTCGCGACCTCATTGTCTCGCACTCCTTGTAGATGGGCTGCACTTTGCGGCGGATCTGCGCCACCACATCCTTCTGGATCACTGCGGTCTCAGTCTGGAGCACATGAGACAGGTATTCGGTATTGTTCTCCAAGTTCCACAGATTGGTGTTGTAGGAGTGCTTGTGATGGGGCGGTCCCAACAGGTAATAGCCGAAGACATACGAGTAGATTAGAGTTTGCCGACAGTGACACAACACTGTGAACGCAGACTTCAGGAACTTGAGTGCCGACCGAAACTCCGGACACTTGACAGCCTTCTCCAACTTGTTCGAGACGTCGGTCTGCAGTTTGCTCTCAATCGAGAACTGATTCAACTGCTTCTGGTACTGGCCTTTGATGGTCGGATACATCTGGAGATCGTCTTTGAGTCTTTGGTCCAACGCCTGTGCCATCTGTGCGTCCATCGCGTTCTGGCCTAAGCACCTGCCGTGAGAGCACTTGCCTGCGGGCGACAAGAAATCAAGATAAGCCAGGCTCACACTGACAAAGGTAGCTCACCTAGACAATTGTAGCAGAACTGGTAACCGCATTTGGCACACTTCACGTAATTACAACCGCCGTTCTTCTCGATGGGGAACTGACAAGTGGGGCAACACTTGGTGTGCTTAGTTAGCCATTTGACTGACTTCGGGTCGACGGTCTGCTGGGCGTACTTGTGGACCCAGTTCTGGTGCTGAGCGCAACTCAGAGGTTCGTGCCATCGGTCGCCGCATAGGAAACAAAATACTGTTCGCAAACAGAGAATAATTAGAATCATTTGACTCATTCGCTTAATACCAAGTCATACCTGTTTTGCACACACATTCGATGTCCTGAGAGCCCTCGACTTTGACGCGAACCGCGTGAAGACAATCGCCGTTCGGACACCAACTCAAGAGTGGATACCATTTGACGAAACTGTTGGATATGAGGCGCCGGTATTTGTCTTTGACGTTTTGATCGGTAATTATTTGAATGAGATCGTCGTCTTCGATGACATTCGGACAGTTGTCTCCCGGGCAACAGATCTTCTCGTCGTTGGACCGATCGTTGACATGAGTGGAGACATACGCGTTCCAGCATTCGATGCATAAGTAATGGCCACAGTTTGAGCCGAACATCTCGGATGCGTTCGCCTCATCGAAGCAGACCAGACATGTCTTCATCTCTTCTTGTGAATCAGTGGCCTCGGGCTGACTCGAAGACTCAGATCCACTGCCATTGAGGAACGATTAGTGGGTCTTCAATATCAGATAGATATCAAACATACCGTGAAGACTGTGTCTGCAGATCCGGTCGTTTTCTTGTTCTTCGTCTCTTCGTATTACTCTTAAGCTCGAAACTGATGACTATCTTGAAGTAATCGAGGATTTTTTGGACGCCCAGATCGTAGAACTGATCGCTGAACTGTTCTTTATTCCAATTGTATTTACTCATAATGAGTCTGAGTGTGGTGAACGTCAGTTTGGTCATGTCCTGGACATTCTTCAGATGAATTCGCATCAAATCAATCACTTCAGTGGGACTCAGAATCTCAGAGAGCACTTCGACGTCGTCGTCATCTTCGGGTGGTATCAGAGATTTCACTTTAATTATTTCGATGTCGTCGGCCGAGTCGGCGCCACTGCTCGAAGTGCTGGCCACCAACTCATTGTCATCGCCGTCATCGATGGTAATCACGTCGTAGTTGTTGGGTTCAGTGACAGGTATTTCGATGTCTGACGGGTCGAAGTCCATGTCCAACACCGATATGTTTAGCCCGGAGGTGAGGAGATCTGGATTAACATCACAGTCTGGAAGAGAGTGGAATCGAAATCAGTCGCAAATCGAATAACGAGTGAGTCGTAGCCAAAGGTATAGCGGTATTCAAGGCAGTCCTCACTATGACCGGTCATCTCTCGTAAGGGATGCAAATGTGAATGTTCGCAATTGTCTCAAAATTAACGTTAATTAAGAATTATTGTGGTTAAATCAATTTTAAATTGTTTGGATTAGACCGAAATCCACCTTGGATAGCCCTGGTCTACTCATAGGATAAAAATTCTTTGCTTCTGTAGCACTCAATTCTTTGTAATAATAAATTGTCATTTTTATCGTCAGCACATTTTTACCTAAAATTATTGTCAAGTCTTTGACAGAATCGTCCGTCTCTTCAGTGTTCCGGTTAGGAGCGGCACTGAATGCGGCACTCAAACCACTTGGACCGGCACTGAATGCTCCAATCACTTCGATATCTGGGTTACCAACAAAAGAGTTAATTATTATGAAAAACAAAACAACTTTAATGATTAGATACCGTCATTGGAATTATCTTCTTTAGAAGCACTCAAATCGATAGCCGTCTCTCTCGAGTAATCGTCCGATTCGTACATCAATTTGCCGATCGACGGTCTGGCCGTTTGGCTCCTGGAATTGGTGCGCACATTGTTGTCCAGATTCTCGTTGTTTGTCTTCTCGGATGCGCTTCGATTCAATTCATCAATGATCCGCTTCTTTTGCACTGCGAGACGAGCGACAGTTCGGTAAGGCATGGCTCGAATGGTTGGCAAACACTTACCTCTCATCCGGTTCTGGGTGTCGATCGACTGCCTCTTGCGATCGCGAGATATGGCATTCAGCGGATTAGCGGCGACTGAACTCGTGACCGAATCGATGGATGTCCTCATCGTTACTGTCGGCCAAACAAACAGATTAAACACAATCGCTGGCAAGGAGTTTGTGAAATACCGGTGAAAAGTCAATTTGAAAATTGCAAGACTATGTCCATAAACAATGACTTATAAAAATTCTTAGCTTGGTATAAATTATTTTAACCAGGTCACAGTTGATCGTCAGATCGTGGCTCTAATTTTCAAACGTCTTGTTAAACATTGGACATTCGGTTCAATTGCTCACTCGCTAAGCGAAAGTCGAAACCGCAGTCAAAGCCAATCAACACAAGCCTTATCTCAATTGGAATTTCTTTTTTACTGCAATTACTTAACCCTTGATTGGAGTCAAAACTCAATAACAAATACTTTCACAGAAAACTGTCAGCAATTAGAGGAAAAAATGTTTTCCCTTTCAGGACATCTTTGGCACAGATTAACGCATTTCGTAACGAAATTGTTTTTAAAGGGACTGAAGAAAAAAATATGGGAAAAAGTTTAGATTAAAAGCTGATTAAAAAGGATTTTTAAGCACAAAGTTATCGCAGTTTTAACCGCAAAGCAGTGGAGATATGGAGTGAATAGGTGTCTGAAAAGCCAACAGTTATTTACATTTGGTCTTAACGTTCAATAAAGAGTGCAATAAATGAAACCAATCGTCGAATAACTGTTTTATTACGAAAACACATATTTTCTGAGTTAATACGAGAACTCGACTCAAAGTACTGAAGCGTTTGCACAAAAGCACAATACGTTCTCTGCGCTCGCAGTCAGCGATAATTGCATTTTCATATCGAGATATCACTTGATTTATACATTTATACGTTTGGACTCGATTTCCACTAATTCTCACGAATACAGACACTAATTGGCGTCAACTCTGGCGAACAGAAAAACAAATTGTGATTAAAACAAAACACCGAATGTGAGCCATAAATGCAGTTCCGGTCCATTCAAGTAAACAACAAAACGCTATGCATTTGCGACCAATACGTGACTCGCGAAGCGTCGGCTCACAGCGCGAGGCCACCAACAGCCGACCGGAAGGCGCACCCGACCACTGGTCAAGCGGTACATACATACCCATGCGTTGCGGCCGAGCGAAGACATCTTCAGTTCGGTGGTTAGGATGGACTCAATCGGTGTTTTGCTGATTCAATACGGTTTGAGTCAACTCTTCACTCGTCAACCGACGACTTGTAAACATTCAATACAAACAACAGACAGACAGCCCTCTGACTGGCCCTGACTGACGACACCAGACGTCTCAGTACTGGTTTGGGGCGCAGACACAGCGCAACGACAGCACAACGACTGCTCTGCGCTATGTATCAGCCAATGCATGAGTGATGTAACCAAAAAATGATGACAAAGTTGGCGCACACTTTGAATATTGAAATACCAGTGGAGACTGAGGAGGTTGATGGACAATGTAGAGATGAGCTAGCTCATTAGATACCTCTAATGTGACCGGCAGAGTCACAGACACAACAATACCAACTGATATGCGATCCTCTCATAACGCATGTCCTTAACCTTAGCCTTGGATCTGATTATTGATAAGCGCAGTGAATGTCTGTACTGTTGGTCATTACGTCTTCAGGTGTTTGCGAGCGGACAGCGGATCAGACACCGCAAGAAGCGAATGAATGCCAGCGTGAGTGTAGTGTTGGGCACCCATTGGGGCGATGAGGGCAAAGGCAAAGTGGTGGACATCCTGGCCAACCAGGTCGATGTGGTGTGTCGCTGCCAGGTATGCCCTCAAAACATACTGCAGATGTACTGTAGATCAAGGTTAGCGCTAATGATCAAGGTTGTCCAAAGGGGGGCAACAGTGCCGACCATACCATAGTGGTGGGCGACAAGACCTATCACTTCCAACTGCTGCCCAGCGGCGTCACTAACGACAAGTGTGTGGCTGTGATCGGCAACGGAGTGGTCATTCATGTGCCGCAACTCTTGGACGAGATTCGTGACAATGAGGCCAAAGGACTGACCGATTGGAAGCGACGACTTGTCGTGTCTGACAGGGCTCACCTCGGTCTGTCTGAGCAGCACCTTGCTAACATATTTGATTAGTGATCTGATTCACTAGTTTTCGACTTTCATCAAATTGTTGATGGATTGCATGATAATGACGCCAATCGGCTGCGTTTGGGCACTACCAAGAAGGGCATTGGACCAACATATGCCACCAAGGTACAGGCTTGTCACCGAGATATTTGATTCGAAGTGACACATTTGAAGGCTCGCCGCAGTGGTGTCAGAGTTGGTGACCTGGTTGGCGACTTCGAACAGTTCGAACAAAAGTATTTACCAAGCTCAAAACTTTCGGACCAATTTAGTCATGCTCATTATCAGGTTCAAGACTCTTTGTTCCGCGATTCGCCGCAAATACCCCAGTATCGAGATAGACGAGGAAAGTGAACTTGACAATTACAAAGTAGGCAAACCAATGACCAAATTGACAATAACTAATCAAGGTGAAAGGTGCTAGCTGAACAATTGCGTCCGTGCGTTACCGACACTGTCTCCTTCCTGAATGTGTGCATGAGTGCCGGAAAAACCATCTTGGTCGAGGGCTCAAATGCATCCATGCTCGACATCGATTTCGGTATTGCAGCCAATTGATCTTGATGCTGTCAGCACTGGCAACCCTACTCACTTGTCCCTTAGGCACCTACCCGTATGTCTCCTCCTGCAACAGCTCAGTGGGCGGCGTCTGCACAGGACTTGGAATCCCCGCTCGCATTATCGGAGAGGTATACGGTGTGAGCAAAGCGTATTGCACTCGATTAGGCACCGGACCATTTCCGACAGAGGTCTCCGACCACTTGGCTCGCTATCTGCAAGACAAGGGACACGAGACGGGAGTGAGCACAGGCTCGCAGCGACGGGTCGGGTGGTTGGATGCGGTTGTCCTCCGCTATTCGCATATATTCAACGGCTATTCGGCGTCAGTTGTGCTCTGAATTTGGTGTTTCATATCTCTGATTGTCTTCGTTTGCATAGTCTGGCGATCACTAAATTAGATGTTTTGGACGAACTCAAGGAAATCAAGATCGGAATCAGCTATGAGTTGGACGGCATTGAGTTCACCGACACTGTTCCGGGTCTGTTCAGCGCTTATATGTTTTGTTTGAAATATTTGAAAATTGTGTGCAGCCTTGGCATCAGATTTAAGCAAAGTTCGAGTCAATTACCAGACTTTCGTGGGCTGGCAGTCGAGTACAGGACATGTCCGCCGATTCGAAGATCTGCCCGAAAGAGCCAAAGAGTTCATCAGAGCTATTGAACGATTGGTCGATATTCCGGGTAACTAACATTGGCACTAATGGTTTGACACATAAACCAACTGATTTTAATCTAGTCAAATGGGTTGGTGTCGGTCCGGACAGGGAGGCCACCATCAATTTGTTTTAATCAAGACAACTGTTTTAATTAAGTTTGTTTATTGTAGATTTCAAGTCAATACATATTTCTTATGTTATTATCAATCATTGAATTGAATGGAAATTAAATCTGAGTTTCAATAACAACAAACTTCAGTTCAGATTAACGAAAATAGTTTTTATCTTCTCTTTGTATTTATTGCTCAGATTGTCATTAGGAATGCCATTGCAATCCGTATGGTTGTCAGTCTTGGGGCGCACCGATCCTTCCTCTGTGTTTTTGGTGACCACTTTTCCCTTCGCGCGCCTCACCTTCTGAATGCCAATAAAGATGGCCATCAGGAACAGTAGGGTCGATGTGGCGGCGATCAGACCGACCAGAGCCCAGTCGTACCACTCGTAGTACTTGTCCTCTTTGGTCACGATCTTGATCTCGTGTCTCAACTTGTTCTCAATGCTCACCGGAGGCGGCATTTGTCCGGAGGGCCGGTCGTCGACATTCCACTCCTTTCTCAGTCTCGTTTCCAATTGGTTCTCAATTTCAATCAGTTCTAAGAAAATCAAAATTAATACTCAATTGAGTCACAGAATCGACTCAACTGTTGAGCGAATTGAGTCTTTCAAACTTGAAGGGCAGAGGCCCGCCATCCCTGTGCATCTCAATAGCACTGGCCATCTGATCCAGCTCACTCGCAAAGGCATAATCGTCTTCGGGAATGCCTGTAATCATCACGGTTAGAATTATTAAACAAGCTCGAATCTACGCAACTTTTAGGGGAAGACTTATCGGTCGACTCATCTTGCATCATTGCGTCAACCAACTCGAATTCATCGAAATTAGATTTTGTGTCATTTGTTTCTTCTTGAGTGGAGTTTTTGGAGAAGATATCGCACAATGAGCCGACTATTGTGCTCAAGAAGTCAGTGACAATTCCGACCGAACTGTCAGTTTGGTTTGTGTCCGTCTGGTTGTCGATGATCTCGAAGTCCTGGTCCACCACCACCTGCGGCGGCACATTTTCTCCGGTCAATTCGCGTTCGGTTTCATTCAAACTCTGCTCGATATCTGTCTCAAGACCTCTGATGACTGGGTGAACGAGTGTTGTTATGATGCGACTCAGCATATCATTGGGAACTTGGTCTGAGTCAGGCGACTCTGACACGGACTCTGGAGCAGACTTTATTGACTTCGGCTCTTCTGATTGATGTCTGTCGGGCATCGCGTGTGGCCGTAGAGGAGCTGCCAAACGCTCGAACTCTTCTTCCATGGGTTTATAGAATTGGTCGAAATTCTTATCAAAATTCTTGAAATCTCTGTCAAAGTCTTTGAATTGTGAGCGAAGAAAATCCATTTGTTGGTTGTGCTGACCCATCACGTTATCAATGGTGTCCCGCATCGCCTTCTGGTGAATGTCCATCGCCTTGTCCATGGCCTCCTGATGTGCTTGTATGTTCTTCGCGATCTCCGAAGCCGTGTCGTCAAACTCAGGCAACAGCGGTTCGCCCAGTCCTAGCATTTCCGACAATGGGTTGAAAAATATATTATCGGGTTCAGACTTGTCGGGTCTGCCAATTGGGGCCGATTTGTCCGCATTCTGGCCGAAGGCGAGGCCAGAGTGCAGTATAAGACAGGTCGCGACCAGAAGTCTGGGACCAAATGACTGAGCTTTCATCGTATCTTTCACTAAACAGGTCTTTGATTTTGAGTGCGTCTGAAGCGAAACAAATCATTAATTAAAATGTCACTGAAATTAATTGATTAAATACGTGGCACTTGTGGTCTGTGGTCTCCAATTACCTCGCCATCTGATAACTCTACCAATTAGTCACTTTTCAGCGGAAAACATCTCTTCTTTCAGAACAATTGCAGTCCCACCGAGCTATCGATTGGCCCCACTTATCAATGGTTTTGCTTTACAAGAATTTATATAATAAATCCTATTTCGAGTAGCTTGCTCAAATTTCAACTTGTTTATTATTATTATATAACTTGCAAAACATTTGTTCTAGCTCATCTATCATGACAATTTGAGATTTCAACCAACAATGTAGCTTTCTAAATGATATGTCGAACAAAAGCCATAGAATATGCATGTAGAATATTGTCATTTGAAAATTTTTTAGCAAGATGAAAACATGTTTATGAGTCATGACTACCGCTAGATTTCATGCTTTGCATTAATTAATCTTTTTACTAATTAAATTTCCAAAATTAGCTTTAACTACATTAACGGCATTAATGTCTGTTAGTATTGCAACAAACGTGCTTGCTCATAAATCGATCGACCAAACTGGAAGACCCCGTTGATTGCCAAGAGTGTAATGGTTTGAGATGAAGATCAAGCCAGAATACTTAATCTCTATAATTGGCATTGCTCACTTTATTGGCGTCAATTGCCAACTGAGCACAGCCGAGAATGTGCCATGGTACAACGAGACCGGTGAGAGCAAGGAGAATCACCATCTCGTTTCCAAGTCATCGACAAACCAAAGTACCGACACAGTCAACAATGTAGACTCACAAGATCAGCTTGAGCACGATGAACAGTACGATCAAGAGATCAAAGAAGGATTGGAAACAATCGACGAAGACTTTTACGACCACTTCGACCATAAAAAGTCGAACCGAAGCGAAGACAAGCAGCCGATCACAAACAGAATGGGCTTCAAAAGACCCGGAATCGATGTCAACCTCGAGTACACTCTTCGCGATAACAAAATGCTCGATATTTTGAGACAAGTGTTGGGACCAGTGATCGGACTGACGAGCGATGAGACACAGACTGTGGCCATCGGTGAAGAGGCGACAGAAAGTCAGGCGGATGTCACAGAAGAGGAAGACGTGACCACTAGTGTTGGACAAATGGAACCCATTGTGGACACTGCCAGAAGTGACCAATCGGTTGATGAAACCACTTATCATTCCGAAGAACACTTGTTTACCACAACTTCGGCACCGATTGTTGCGCCGAACGGTTTGCCCGCTGGTCGCCAACCGAAGCCGACGGAAGTGCCAAAGAACTACAGGACTCAGTACGCGGTGTTGTCTATAATAATCATTCTTTGGATGTCGATAGCGCTCTTGGTTTACGCCAAGTGGTTCAGCACACGAGAGCCGACCGAACCGAAGCTCGTCCTCAGCGAAGACCAGAAGGGACTGCTCGAGGGCTGCGATGAGAACGTCCTCTTCGGGTCGCTCTCCGAACAGAACGAAATGCAGATCAACGCTAACAGGAATCGGAAGCCAAACAAAGTCGACAAATGAGTTGAGACGTCGGTTAAGAAAAAAAGACATTTTTATTCTTCAAAATTTGTTCTCAAATCTACTGATTATTCAGAAATACAAAACTCATTACAAATTAAATTATAAACCAATCGTTCGTTTCATTTCATTAATTAATTACAAGTTTATTGTTTCGATAGTTCACTCAACTGTTGTTTAAAAACCATAATCCGAAGTAAATTAGACAATAAGTGGTAAAACCAATTGCGAATAGTTTTGTGACATTCGAGTTGAGTATAATATTTGTCTACAAAAAAGAGTCATTCAGTCAATTCATTTGTAATACTATAAAATCCAATGAATACTAAAATCATTTGTTAATCCAAATTAAATAATTAAAATCAAATTCAATTAGAATTACAAAAATAAGTTATCGGCGGAACTGAACTGAAACTGACAACGAGTTTCACAGTAAATGAATTCAAATGATATACAAATACCTAAAAAACGGGAAGAAAAATAGCTTCGAATACAATGAGAACGTGTGCGACAAATGATTGGATTAATTGTGACAAAAGAAGTGTTAGTTTTGTGTGATTTCACTAATATTTCCGAATGAATGCGAGTAATGGGCGACACATGACATGAGTTGAAGCAAAATCTTAGTTACAATGAGTGGTCGCTTACACTTGCGATGAATGCAAATCACAGATAATTATATATTTTTTTCATTTCATTATTCTTCGAATCGATTGTTTGTATAAATAAATTAGTTTATAAATAGCGATATATCGCCTAATTATCTCGTTATCTCTTATCTATGTCTCATCTCATCTCTCACTCCACACTAAACTATACCTAAAACTACTATTTTCTTCCAAAAAATTTGTTTTCAATTCTATTGTTTCGATATATAAATAAAAAGACGAGAAAAAGAGAAATATTTGGCATTAAGTGTTGGATTGGACTCAAACACTCCAACCCTTACTCCCCATCAATAACTAGGTGTTTGCGTTTGGGCTAATTATAGGTAAAATTAGAGATAAATACTAAAAACTTGGAAAATATTCTCAATTAAAAAGAGTATATATTCACAGACAATATAATATAATATAAGTTAAGAGACACAAGAATATGACTATTGGTTGCGATGGTTATGGTTATTGACAAATGAGTTACTAATTCGGAGACAAATCGTCAGGAAATGCCTTTTGACCCGCATTTGCGTCACTTCTTGTGATTGTTGCCGCTCTTCAGTAGCTTCAGTGGCCTGAGTCGCGACCGCGTCAGTCGACCGACGGCTAACTGCTTCAGACTTCTGGTGAAACTCATCCGCATTACCTGTTCTTTCGATACCAGAGGTCGTGTCCACAGCGATGACCTCAAGTGTTTGGATGGCGGAGAGTAGTCCGACGGAGAGTACGAGTGCTTCCGCTTCAGACCTCTTTGGAGTGACAGTCGCGGCGAAAGACTGGTTTCCAAGCGCTTCAACAGATGACACGATCTGTGCCTTAAGACAACGCGACTCCTCTTCTGCTTGATCTCCGCGGTCACACTCGTGGCCTCCACTGTCAGCTCTTTATTCCCGTTCGACAAGACTTTCGACAACTTCTTCAGATAACTATTGTCGGTGTTTGCGATCGAACTGCTGTTGAGAGCACCAAAAAATGATAAATTCTGTTCAGACTTTAGATCTTTGCTGTCTTGAGAGGGCGTCTGCCGATTGTCAACGAAGCTGAGCGGTAGTGAAGATCGCGGTCTCATTGAGGACAGACTGTAGAAAGAACTACAGTCCGGCCAATAGTTGTCGGAGTAGTTGACCATAAAGTCGGTGGCATTGGTCTGTTGTCGCAAAAGAGCGCCACTTCTGTGAACACTGCCGTTGCGGTAGAAGTAATTGGAGAGTTGAGTTGAGTTGTCCTCAACTACTTTGTTCAGATTGGCTAACGATGACTGACATTCTTCGACAAAAGGACTGTTCTCTTCGCCGCTGATGGACACTGTGTTGAAGTCGGTGGACAGGACTGACAGTGTCTTCGGGTCGATCACCACAAACAGTTCCCATTCGTTTTGCGATAGGTTGACCACTGATGGCAACGCATAATACTCCTCATCAGTCAACTCTTCAGCGGCGGTGATCGCCAGAGGGGTGGGCGGAGAGACTGTTCCGCTGTCTCGCGAAGACTCGTCTATTGGACTGTCGATTGGCTCAAAGGTATTCGAGTTTTGGTCAAAGATTGCATTCGTCTCTGAATTGGATTCAAAATTTGGCGAAACATTTGTCAATGGCGTCAATACTGGAGGTTCTTCTGCGATCAGGTTATTGTCATCCATTGGTTTGATGGCTAGTAATTCGGCTGAAGAGGTGGAAGTGTTGGGTGGCTTTTCGGTGGTGGAGTGGACGCTAGTATTCAGACCTAATAACAAGATTGCCATCAATTGATTGACCACAAGAGCAGAGGAATGGTTGACTCACTGGTACTTAGAGTTGAGATCTGGTCCGAAGAAGTGTCGCTCCTGTTCTCAGTCTTAGTCTGGTTGTCATTGGTTACCGAGTTGTTTAAATTCTTGAGGGAAAAATAATTTTGACCGAAATAGTCTTTGGAGTCCATTGTCTCATAATAGCCGTCATCCGAGTCCTCGTCCTCTTCGCTGTCCGAGAAGATCGCACTCATTGGAAGGCTCTGATCGGCGCGCGTGAGTTGAATGCCCTGATTGTCTTCGATCATCACCGCTAAGACAGTTGTGTTGTCAGCCCTGAACCTTGTCTGATACCATCTGTTCAAACAGAAGTGGACCAAAGCTCGGGAAGGACTGAGTCGTGCGGAACCAGTGCCAAACATCGCTTCCAGCAGTTCGGGTCCGTACTGGTCCTCCTCTACTTCTTGGAGAACGCGAACAGCTGTCTGAGTGGTCATCATATTCCAGAGCCCGTCGCTGGCCAACAGCAAACAGGTGTCGTTGCCGTCAATTGGGATGCACTTGACGTCGGGTTCGGGAGAGACTACGTATGTGTTGAGCTCTGAGTTGTACGACCAGAGATCACCTGCAATGACAACCGTATAGACACTGATAGACTTCAATGAGTTGATGTCACAGACCTAGAGATCTGGCCACTGCCAGAAACGGGATCTGATCGAAGCTTGTGCTGCGTCTGACCGGCCCTTTGTGACCCAATTTCGGTCGGTTCCAGACCACTCGGTCTACCCCAGACTTGTTCATCACTTGTCCGCCGGCGGCTTCAATACGTCTCTTCTCTCGCGGCGACTCTGGTTTATGGTCTCGGGTGAGGGAAGAGGCCATCCATTCACCGGAGGCCTCATGTCTTCGGCCCAAAACAATACGTGAGTCGCCGACGTGTCCCGTATAGTATTTGCCGTTCATAATGAAGACAATGGAAGCGGTGGTGCCCGATGTGGACGGCAGACCGGAAGCCGTTTTCGGCCAATCCACTAAAGAAGCAAACATTAGTGAGAAAGTCATTCAACGACCGGCACTGTGGCCACCGGTGGCCAGCACTCACAGACGTGTTTGCGCATGTCGTAGTGGGTGCGGACGAAGCCCTTGCTGATGGCCATCAGGACGCTCTGGTCATTGTCCGACCAGAACGCCCTCTGGCGGGTGATGTTGCGGCAGAGGTGCTCTTTGGCGAACTTGGCGGCCACGTCGCCGCCGTGGCCGTCGAAGATGGCCAGGTAGATGAACTGGAGCTGGTTGTCCTGGTTGAACTGGTACTTGAGGTCGTAGTTGTCCTCCATATACTTGCGTCCGCCCTGACTGCAACTCGCGTACACCCGAAGGCCAATGGGCACCGAACTCGACGCCTCGCGCGCATCACCGCTGACCGCATCGGACATCGCGACTGTGAAGAGAGTGCGATCAGTGGTGACGACGATCGAGACAATGGGTCACAACAACAATGGGTGAGTCAATGGGCGACTCCGAGCACAACATGGATGACATGAATGACAGCATCGCTTCACACAAGTCATGGCTCGCACACCACTCGCAGGCCATCAATGACGACACCTCTCGCCCGACGCTTCCCTCACTCACAGCCGTCCGGTGGCCAGAGTCGGGCGGCGATACTCACCACGTGCTGGTCAGCTGCTTGCTAACGCACCAAGATAGGTTTTGTAGAGCTAAATGAGCATGGTACACCCGATTCCTTTCATGAGGGCGAGGTTATTGAACTCAGTGAAGCCCAGCACTAGTCTGAGCGGGAATACGGGCGGAAGAGGTGTCGGACATTGAGGCGACCGGTGGTCATAGTGTGCGGCCAGACGTGGGCGGGTGTCGGGCGACCCGTTCAGTGGACATACCTCTAATTGAACTGAATTAATGCCAAAGCAATTAATGGCGCGCAACAGTCAAACATAAGTCGTCTAC
>JAQGBE010000695.1:0-15507 GCA_034698225.1 Scheloribates latipes | reverse complement strand
TGGTCTTCAGGCCTCAGATCTAATGTCTCAGGTGTTGTGGTCAGCGACAAGAAGTGATCACTTGATCCAAAACGACATTTCGATCTCATCACTCGTCAAATATTTGCAACAATCGACAAATTTTTGATAATTCTAACAAAAGTCAAATAATTGATTCGAAAACTTTCAAAAAACTTGATTTAATTGTTTTTCATTTTAATCGACTCGAAATTGTTAATAAACAATACAATTTCTAATATATCAATAAATTTAATCAAATTTCTCCAAGCTCAATGCAAATGTTTTGAACGTATTGCACCCCAATTGAGCGTAGACTGTCGTGTGTAACAATCGGTCCATCATAATGACAGGTGTTGTCATTGGTCTCCTGGACATTGTGCAGAATAACTTGAGATTTTGCGGTAATCTAAACAAAGAAATTCTATCCAAAAGCAATTCTTCGATAACCAGTGAAATGGTTTGTCCGCTATATTTGGCGCACAATGTCTCGAGTATTGCGTTGAACCACAACTCATCGCAATTGGTGTCGAATGTAAATTCAAGCGATTGATTCGAATCCAGGTATAAATCGATAGCGGCGTACAAAATGATGTTTAGCTGCGAATAATATTTGCCCGGAAAGAACTGGTCGCTGTCGTGCAGGTAATTGAAACCACTATAACGACGGTATAAATCGAAATATTTGAGACCGACTTTCAATTTGGACAAAAGTGGTGTTCGCCGACAAAAATCGAGGCATTCATTTAGGAACTGTTTGTCACAAACTTTGCATTCAATCAATTCATTGCTTGTCGTTTGGCAGACAATCTTCACTTGAATGCAAAGTATTGTTAAGTTTGGAAACGATTGGAACAACAGTTTAATGAAACCAAGTTTTGAACGAAGCGATCGAATCACTAATTCCTTGATAATGTTTTGAGACAACAGTTGTTTTAGACCACAAGTCTGTCGAATATATGATAACCGAAACCGTTTGACACTTTTAGAGCGGCATAACTGCGACAGCGCTTCGATTCGAGTGCAACTCAACTCAAGAACTTTCATATTCTTAAGCTTTTCGTAAATGACTTCAAACGACACATTCAGTGAATATCTTGCTTTCAGATGAGTCAAATTGGAGAATATGTCGGATGATATTGCGGTGAAGACATCCGAATCGATTCGCATCACTTCTAATTGTCTTATATTGGTTCCAATTTGTGGAATCAAATCAGTCAACAGACGGAACCTCTTGAAGCAAATGGTGTGCAATGACTCCAAACCACAAATGCGTGAAGATATGAGACTTTGGGCGCTGTCTCTGTCCAGTGCTTTGGCGATGGCTATCGATTCCATTCGAGCACCGAATCTATTCTTCAGTTCTTCGAATGCACTGAATTTGCGATTCAATTCTTTTTGTGAAATTTTGATTTGATATTTGACGCAAGGATTTAGCGAATCAAACAAAGTCAAGAGCCATAGACAGCACTCGTTAGGCAACTGACTGCCGAACAATATTATTCTCACTCTTTTGATGCTTTGAAGTCGTTTCAGAAATGCCTCGAAGTTTGACAAATTGTGTCTCACATTAGGACTAATCAAATGCTTTTCGGATTCAAATCCGTTTGATATCTTAATCACTTCCCAGTTTCGCCAGTGATCGGGGGTTTGGCCATCGATTGGTGTGAAATCAAAGTCAACGACAATCGAAATCATTGTTTGACTCGCAATCAGATGCTCTGCACATCTCTTGAACTGATGGCTGACTTGCCTTAGAATCGCGATCTCTATTAGCGCCGAATGTCTTAGTATTTCAATTACCAACAAATCGTCGATGAAGTCAGACATGGATTCAATTTCACACATTTGTCCACTACTTTCAAATATTTATCCGATTGGAGAGTTTCGCGCGAATCGAGATTTCAATATATTTTTTTCTTCAAAAGTTAATTTTAAAAAATCAATTATAATTTATAATTTGTGAGCCTTTCTCTCGCTTTTTGTCTCATAATAATAAAATAAGGTTTAACTCAATTAACATTCAAATGAAAACTTCAGAAATAAGATTAAAAATATCGAATTAAAACTTTTAATCCGGTTTAAATAATCAAATTCAAAGGAAAAATTGCGGCAACGCTTAGAGGGAACAGTGGAATGTCAAATTGATCATGATGATGGATAATATGATGGATGGATTATTAATAGTGCGATACCTCCGATGCCTCTGTTGGCCACCACTGGTCTGACGATTCATTGGGTTGTCGGACAATCGCAAGACTTCTTTGATCTGTCAGTTCTTGTGATGCAATTCACACCAGAATTGCATTCATTTTTAACGTTATTTTTGAATTGATTTTTGCAGAAAATGTGTGTCTTTTGGGACAAAACTTGTTTTCAATTGAATTGAAATCAAATTTAATTCGGTTTTGATTGACCGCAAAAATGATTACAACATTGAGAGTCATCTCAAACGTGTCTCTGAAGACCAATAGTCTAATCTTCAGACAAACTGTTTGTTCACAAAAATATTTGCAATATTTTGATCTTCAATTGAGCCGAAGATTGTCTCAAATAACCGCAAATCAGTTGCTCTTCGCCGCCAAACCTGCGTTGACCTCCAGATGTATGGCCAGTCGGGGTGAGAGGTGGCGACCACCGGTTGTCCGCTTGCAGACGATGAACCTCTTGAGCACAATCAGCCAGAAGGCGGAGACCAACGCCAACCCCGACGCCGAAAAGGAGGAGAAAGAGAAGCAAAAACTAAAACAACAAAAGATCACAAAATATACTCTTTTGGCGATGTTTTGCATGTTTTGCGGATCAAGTGTTTACGCGTTGGTCGAGTGGGGGAAACCGCAGACCGACGCCGACGGAAATGTCATTAGAGACCGCTTTTCTGACCAGCAAATAGTGATCCAATACTTCAACAGAGCCTGGGATACACTCACTCATTACGAACAAGTTCTTCGCGAACCCACCCGAGAGCTTCTTCTGCCGCCGCCTCTTCAGCCCCCTTACTATCAGCCGCCATACACTCTGGTCCTGGAGATGACGGGAGTGCTGGTCAACCCCGAGTGGACTTACCGGACCGGCTGGAGGTTCAAGAAGAGGCCATTCGTCGACTACTTCCTCCAGCAATTGGCCACTTCGGGCAACTTCGAGATTGTAATTTATACTTACGAACAGGGCTTCACTGCCTTCCCTCTGATCGATAGTCTCGACCCAAACGGTTACGTAATGTACCGACTCTTCAGAGACTCGACGCGGTATGAGAACGGCGTTCACCTCAAAGACCTGAATTGTCTGAACCGAGACCTGACTAAAGTGGTTCACATCGACTGGAACAACAAGGCCTGTGAGCTCAACGCTCCCAACTGCTTGACGCTCAAGAAGTGGGACGGAAGCACAGACGACAGGACACTCTACGACTTGACTCAATTCCTTCAGGCGATCGCTACCGAAGGGGTTGAAGATGTTCGGGATGTGGTTCAGCATTACTCCCAATTCGATGACCCGATCGCTGCCTTCAAAGAGAATCAGCGAAAGTTAGCTCAACAACAGACCGAAGAGAAGCCCAAACCACCGCAGTTCTCGTCCTCGCTCTTAGGCTCCATCTTCAAGAAGTGATGTCTCAAAGCATTTATAAATTGTATTTCAATTGAATTTATTGTTAGTCAACCGAATGCCAGTCATCGCTAACCAGACACTCACTCCCAATGATCCACAGATTTATTGCTAGAAATACATGTATTTTTAATAAAACACTAAAAGTTTAAACAATTTTAAACTACAGTTCTGAACCATAACTCGAAACGAATCACGAAAATGAATTGAAGCGACGGTAACCGCAGTTCTGTTCTGTCCAAAGAACGGATCCAAACCATTGGACTCCAATCCAATCCAATCCAATCCAAAGCCGGTGTCGACTCGAGTGCGCTCTCTATTGGTGTCAACACTGATGTCAACACAACTTCAGCCCAAAGCCAGCGCTTAAATATGTTTTCCGTCTCATGAGTTTGTCTTCACTGATGGCCAAGAATATAAATAAAGACAATTTCGAGTGGAAAAAAGTATTGTACGAAAAGCAAGGGGTGGCCGACCATTATGTGCCGCCATCTTTTCTGCAGGACCTCAAGAAGAATGGTATTAACAACTGATAACTTGTGTCAAACCCTAACCCACCCATCAATTGTGTCAAACAATTCGCTGACAATCCGTAAATCCGTTGAAACTTAAGTGTTAACCAACTCTTGTCTCGATTGCAGTCAATCTTCAGAAGTACGAACTCAAAGATTGTATATTGTCGTCGACAGCACTGACACAAGAGGTCTGTTCGATAATAATCTTCATCGTGGTCTTCTTGTACCTGGACTCGGGTCGGCCCCAGTTCTCGATAGCCATCGTCATATCGATCGCCATAATCACACTCTTCTTGTACTCGACGCTAATACTGGTGTCGCCGACCAATGACGGTCTGTTCAGACGAGACAAACCAACGATTGCTGACTCAACTAATCATATCATGATTGCAGTGATCAATGAGCTCAAGAGTGCGGCCATATTTTTGATCAGCGGTTTCGCTGTGTCTCCGATCCTGAAGACGTTGACAGAGACGATCAGTACGGACACGATCTACGCGATGGTGACAGTCATGATGTTAGTTCACCTCATATTCTACAACTACGGCGCCAAAGCGGCGATCGTCAGCACTCCGGTCGCCCTCAACGCTGCCATCTTCGGCGGCGTCTGTCTGGCCTCGCGGCTCTCGACCACTTACCACGCGTTCGCCTTGCTCATCTTCGCCTCAGACATATTCGTCTTGTCGGCCATTCTGAGGCGAAGAATACAAAGAGAGAATTGGAAGATATTTTTGACATTATTTTATTGGAGCTCTTCAGTGGTTCTGCTGTCGACTGCCTGTCCGCTCATCTATTTGTGTGTATTCATAGTGCTCTTAGTCCTCATTAACTTCGTCTGTCCGCTCGGTTTCTATCAGTGCCAGAAATACAAAGAGTATGTCTCAAAAAGACTCATTCAAACTATTTATCACTAATATATAAAAATATCTAAATTTATGTACAATCAGAAACATTTACGGCCCGTGGGATGAGGCGGTCATTCAGACCGACATCGATGACACCGATCCCAACGACACACAGTTATTCAAAGAGGGAATCAAATGACAGAATAAGCTCTTTCTTTGGACGTGAGGGCCACCCGTTTCACCCGTTCCTCCTCCGCCTGCCATTCAATTTTGCGTCCGTGCTGTTCGATGGCGTCCTTCACCCGATCCAAAACCATCTTCTCAGTCAAGAGGCCGTCGTGAGAGGCGTAAGCGCTCGCCTTTAGTCGTGTTCATAAAGATTTGTTATTAATTATCAATAAATAATTCTAATATAACCACCGATTGTGGCCATTATGGTCACTCACCTGCCACGCGACCGCCAACTTAGAGATCTCACGGCCCGACAGACCTTCGATTTGTTTCGCGATTTCACTGCACGTCTCGTTGTAATCAAACTTATCTAATCTCAATCGTCTGCAGACAAATGGCAATCAAGTGTTAGACACAGATATGACTGATGTCAAGCCAAGCCATACCTCCTTCCCTGAGCGGCCGGTTGTAGAACAAACTTATCGAAATAGAGTCGAACCAGTCGTTCCCGCTCTTCGAGTGAGGGCAACTCGAAGGCCACGAGTTCGTCGATACGGTCATTGATGGCCCAATCGAACTGTTCGGGTGTATTACTGGCCAAGACTAACATGAATTTATTGGACTGTTCGCCGGTTCTGTAGAGGAAGGCGTTGAGTGTCGCTCTCAAGTCTTCGCTCATTCGTTCAGAGCTTCGTTTCCTTAAGAAGGCGTCCGCTTCGTCGACAAACAGAAGAAGACCTCTTCGCGAAGTGTTGGCCCAATTGAACACTTTGTGGATTGCGGTCACGCCTTCGCGACCCATAGGAGTCACGTCTCCGCCGCTGAGCAGCGCGTAATCCATCCCCGAGTGTTGCGCCAATCGCTTGGCGAACAAAGTCTTTCCGGTTCCGGGCGGACCGTAAAACAGAATATTCCTATAAAGACCTTTATTCTTCTTAGTATTCTTGGTGGCGATCGCCACATCGCGCAAACGCTCTTCCAGAGCGGGCTTAAGAATAACACCTTTGAGTGCGTCTTCGGGTTTGCGACTCATATAAAATCGTTTTGTGGTATGAATCGGGTGTTTGAGTGTATCGAAAAAGTTGAGTCGAGAGGTGTCTCTAACCAGAGATGGCTTTCCGATTCGCGATTCAATAGTTCTGCCGATAATATTGATTCCGTGTTTGGCTGAATAGATTCCGCCGGCTATGACTGTCAGACCGAGAGCTGTGGCCGAAACGCGGTCCCAATCGGTGATAAAGTTCTTGAAACCCATTCCGATCACTTGACCGGCGGTCTTAATGGACTCCAAGACTGTGGTTCTATTTTCTTCGGCTTTTAATTTGATTTGTTCTAAATAAATGTCTCGGTTCTCCCTCTCAAGTATGGCGCGACCCTTCATCTCGGCCTCAATCCTCTTCATGTCTGCCTTTGCCCTCAATTCCATCTCGTGTTCCAAAGTCTTGCGTCTAAGCGCTTCCTGTTTGGCCACCGATTCTTCCTCTTTCCTGCGATTTTCCTCATTGGACCGCTGCTGTTGACTCAGTTGGTCCTCATAGCGTCTTCGGGCCAACTGGTCCTGGTATTGCGCTCTCTGCTGGTGCTGCTTCGTCTCCTCGGCCATCATCTTCCTCTTCTCCTCGTACTCCAACCGCTTGGACTCGTTCTTCATTTGTTCCAAATGTGTTTCGTATTCCTTCATCTGCTTCTGGAACTCTACCTGCTTAGTTGTCTCCTGCAGTTTGGACAGGTCGAGAGCATCCTTCGCGAACTTTGAGTTCTCCAAGTCTTTGGCGGCTTTGGCCGCCCTCTCGAGCGCTGAAGAGTCGAACTGATAGGGTTTCATCTTTCCGTCGGAGCCCAGCGGCGGCTCAGGTGGACCGGTAGGCGCACCGCCACCGGCACCACCTCCGGCGGCGGGGAACTGAGGCATCTGACCGGTTGGGTCGGGCTGTTTGGAACCCCAGATCCAGGACATGACCACAAACTAAGTGCACTGAACTATATCGAGGTACTAATGGCAGCGGCGACAGACCGCTAAAGTGTAAGTGACTGCACGTGTGATGTGCACAGAGTGTGTCGCTGTGGGCCTCACCTCAACCGCACCACCGATGCTCTGATGCAACCCAAGCAGGCCTTTGCCTCACGTGTGCGACGCTCTTCGCCGCCCGTACTTTGTGGACAGTGTCTCGCTTTGACAGACAAACAGCTTGCAAACTGGACAAACTTGACAAACTTGACCAGGTGAGTTTGCGCTTCTGCTCCAACTTCAACAATCAAGACAATGACAATGACCAGGCAATTGAAGGATTGATCCAAACTTTTGATTCCGTCACTAACTCGCGTCAAAGATAAAAACTCACCTCACAGTTTAATAGTGACCAATTAACAAGGTAGAACTGTAATGTTCATTATCATCCTGCAAACTATAATAGAGTAGTTTTATTTAATTAAAATCAAAAAATAAATTTCGTGCAGAAGTGGTATCTAATCGACAATTTTAACCGCAATGTATTGTAAGCATTCATAGACTAGACTCAAATTGAGAGGCTGTGAGACGAATATCGAATAAGAGATAATCGATTGAATGCATTGGCTTTGTTTGCGGTCAACCGATCGGTCCGTCTGTGACCGCCAGTCGACCGCAACTGTTGTGATAATAACTCATTAAATTCGAGTAAAACTAAATATTGTCTGTTTGAGGACATTAAAACATGAATATTTGCAAATCAAACCAATTCTAATGGAATAAAATTCTAATCGAAACAAATAACAACCAGTCGACTAATTTAATTAATTGTTAAGATATTCGTCACTAAATTTGTTTAAGTTATTAGCTATGAAGTTGGCTCTGTTCTTAAGCTTGCGAGCCTTACTCGAAGAGTCATCCAGAATCTTCACCTCGTCGTCCAATTGTCTCAATTGGCTCTGAATATCAACCATCACTTCGTCGACCAAATGACATAAACGCGCGAAAGTCGATGACAACTCCCTTTAGAATGGATAGAATCGGAGTAAGCAATGGATGGCAACAATTGCAGGATTGGTAGGTTACTCACTGTTGGACCTGATGCGAACAGTTAGCGCTGGTCAGGTCGACGATCAGTTTGAGTTTGCGAGTCGCGTGACTCACGTACTGGTGCTTGAAAGTGGACTCTTTGGCTCTGTTAGTCCAGGTCAGGCGCTCGTAGACGTAGAGCAGACCGTAAACGCTGACCGACACTGCGATTATGCGCCAACCGATAGCTCTGACCAGAAATCCGCTGACAGCCAAAAAGCCGACGGTTGTAGAGGATCCGGGCGAAACGACGGCCAACCTATCGATGAGCGCCAAAGTGTCCGAATTGAAAGCAGCAGTGGTTCGCATCACTTCGGTATTGCTGGGGGTTTGCGGTGCAGTTGGCGGCAAAGACTTATTCGCATCTTTCTTGTAATCTTTAGAGCTCGAGGTAAAGCGTCGGATCATTTGAGTCAAGCCATAAGAGAACCTGAACTCAAGGTCTTCTTGAAAGTCAGAACAAAGCGATTCGCAATTAATTCGATATAAGATCTCGAAGTTCTGACGCGGAGTCACATTGTAGTTGAGTTGTCTTTGCGGCTCATTCTGAGGCAACAGATTAGTGACGCGTTCTATCATTTCCTTTTGGCTCGACTCGACATTGCAGGACAGGGCAGTGGACAGACGGGCCCTGAGGTTGGAGCCCAGGCCTTGTTCTACATGCGAATGCAACTCCTTTTTATAGACCCCTAACACCAACGAATCGGAACTAAAGGGTTTGTCGAAGTCATTGACCAGAAGAGAGAGCCGACGAATCTCTTCGTTAAGAGCGGAGGAGACCTTCACCTCGACCTGTTCGACGAGATGTCGGATCTGGTGTTTCACTTCGTCTGTCAGGATCTGCATCTGTTGTTTGACAAATTCCAACTTATCCGACAACTCTTTTCGCTGTTCGTTCTTCGTATTGACCGATTGGATCGCCTTTTGTTGAATGGCATCCAATATTTGACTCAACTCTGTGCTCAGTCTTAGCGCTCGTTCGGTGTGTTGAGCGAACTTTGTCTTAACGGCTGACTTCGAGAGACACTTTTCAAACTTGCGTTCGAAGTCCTCGAATTCAAAATATCTCAATTGGAATCCTTCTGGGAATTGAGTGGAGTCGAGAGGAGTCGTCTGAAGGCGGGCCTGCAATACCTCTTTGGCCGACACGAAGAACACTCTGTCCTCTGCGTCGTGTCTCTCGACGACATTCAACTCGTCGGCGAGAAAGTCGATCTCTCTCTTCATGTGTTGTTTGCGGACAAGCTCTAGGTTTTCCGGTTCGGAAGCAGAGGCATCCCATCGATTGTTTAAGATGAATATATTGGGTTTCGACAGCTTTTCGCTCACTTTGTGGAAAAAGTTCTTCTCTGTTCTCATTAGAGTGGACTCCGAATTGGATACCAGAACGAAGACATCGGCGTCGAGACAGTGCTTATCAATCCATTCGTCCAAATTGGGGGAGACATCAATGCCGGGACTGTCGACCAGAACCACGTCGTCACTGAGTAGCGGACATTTACTCGTTGGCCAAAACACCCGAACAAGAGTCGAATCGCCCATTCGCTCGGTGTTTAAGGCATTGGCCAATGATAAGACCGATTCGATGTTCAGTCGAGTGTTGGGCTGGTCTTCGACGATGATATAGGGCTCGCCCTCATCGGTGCCCTCCACCTGAAGGAAGCAATTGGTGGTGTGACCCAAACCCGAGGGCAGGATCTTATTGCGGAGAACGGCGTTGATTACACTGCTCTTGCCGTTACTGGTGCGGCCAAAGAAGGCCACTTTCATGTGGTCTCTCTTCAACACATCCTTAATGCCCTTCACTTTGTCAGTGAAGCCGTCGACGCGATTCAACTGATCTTTGGTCACAACTTCTTCATTGAGTTCACTCAGAAATTGTTTACTTTCACTGACGAATGAATCGATTTCACAAAAGATATCATTTATTGACTTCTTTGCCGAAACAAATATCTTGAGGGGAGAGTGAGTCACACCATTGTCTCGATCGTTGAGTCGGGTTTGGCTGCCATTGGAAGAGCCCGACCCGAACCCGTTGGACACCACAGAAACGGAGCGATTGAACAGCGAAGACATCTTTAGATCAAAAGGTCGACTCTTGGCTGCGTTGCACTCTTCGAGTCAATTGGGTGCAGATCTGGTCAGCACTCAGCTCAAGATCATTGGTCACAGTCTTTGACAGATTAATAGATGGTTTGTTATGCAATGGATTAGCGCTGCCGACGTCAGACCAGTCGAGTGGACCACCGATTCGGTTGTGTTGTGATCACTGATCACTGATCGCACTCTTCGACACTCTTTGCTCTTCTCTCGCATCTGACGGACGTGTGTTGTGAACGAACCAAACACAAGAAGTCTTTCTCGCTTTGAAACTCTTGAACGCCGAAGAAGAGCGGCTGAAGAGGTGAGCGATCTGGTCACGAGTGGTCGGCTGCAATGGTTCGCTTCGCTCGGCCCCATTCGTGGGCGTTCCCCAACTTCTTGCATCGGTTGCCATCGCATTACTATCGGCACAGACAAGACCTGCTGAAGACATCGACTCGAGTGCACGACATCCCCGTTGATGGCGAATACTTTGACCTCAACTATAACAAAGAGAAGGAGAAACTGTACGACCAGACCATTGGTCGCGATTGCAGTCAACTAATCTCTTGTCGTTGTAGCGTAAGAGTGGCCGACACTCCGATCCCAGTGATGTACCCGAAAGAGGCGGACGAGGGCTTATGGGGCGGTGAGGGCATCATCAAGGGCTATGTCAAGCCCCGCAAGTTCTTCCAGGCGGGCATACCGTAAGTCTGCCTTGTCTTGTCTGACCTGATCTAATACATTGATCGGTGTGACAGTCGCGCGAAGATGTGGTTTCCAAACCTGAAGAAAGCCGTCTTTTACAGCGAAATACTGGACAAACATTTGCAGATAATTTGCACCCAAAGGACACTATCACTGGTTGACCAACACTGCGGTTTCGATAACTATATTATGAGTCAGTTGTCTTGCATAGAATCTGAAAACTTGACTGAAGACTTGATCATTGCTCGTCTGTGCAGGAACTCCGGTCCAAGACTTTAAGTCACAGTTGGCTCTCAACTTGAAAAGACTAATGTTATTAAAATTGATCAGAAAAGAGTTTAATGACCACAAATTGGGCGAAGAACTGGTCGAGAAGTATAAGGACTGTCTGATTCCGGTAATGATTGTTGACCACAGAGATTGGACTCATTTGTTAATCGATCTAATAATCTGAAGGAAGAAGAGGCCGAATGGTACGGTCTGTCGGAGGGACAGGCAGTTGTCAAACAAAAGCTTATTGACGCCAGACAAAACAAGCCAGTTCCATTAAAAGTGACCTTGGCCAAGGAACTGATCGAAGAGTTGCAAAGTATGCCAACTGATTGACTATTCCATGTTTAAACTTGATCATTTTGTATAGAAATGAAGGACAGCGGAGAACTCGATGTCATAATCAAAAAGGAAGACTCAAAGTGAGAACTCATTGCTAATCAACTGATAACTGATCATTTAAATTGATGTTTCAGACTCCAGTGGTTAGGCACGATCACATCGAAAATACCTTTCCTCAAATCGAAGGACTAAATCATGTCATTAAAGTTTTAGATCAAATAAAAGTCATTAGATTCATAGCAAAATGTGTTTTTATAAATGATCAATGTACCGATTCCTTCCAGGAGAGAGAGAGAGAGAGAGAGAGAGAGAGAGAGAGAGAGAGTGCCATTCGCTGCCCGTCTTTGCGTTGCGATCGCGATCTGATAGCCAACTCTGAGCCTAAAGCGCTTCTCTTAATTTGAAGGCCGAAAAACTCTTATTTATCTCGAGTGTGATAAATACGAATATATGTTCTGTTGTTCCCAACAACTCGACTGATCAGTGAATATCTGCTTTCAGATAATTTACTTATAAGTCGAGAATTTCTTGTTTTCCACCTAAACTTGTTTAAGCAAACAGTCTGTCGAGCAATCAGTGTCGAGGCATTTTCCGTTGCCACCAAAGTTTGTCAAATGAGTGAAACAGTTTTGCTTCTCGGCAGTGGCTCTCGCGAGCACGCGATCGCCTGGAAACTGGTCCAGTCGAGCAAGGTCAAGCACGTGTACGTCGCTCCGGGCAATGGAGGCATCGCCAACATCGGTGCCGAAGTGTCGGTCGTCGGTAAGTGGCGTGCGATAGGGGTTGGACTCCGACTTGACTTGGATTTCGTTGCAGATATCGACATAAAGGATGTCAATAAAGTGGTTGACTGGTGCCGACAGAACAAACCCAGTCTTGTTTTTGTTGGTCCCGAAGATCCGTTGGACAGAGGGGTGTCGGATGCGCTCAGTACAGCCGGAGTGCCGTGTTTTGGTCCGACAAGAGCTGCCGCACAAATAG
Source organism: Scheloribates latipes (assembly GCA_034698225.1). Lineage (NCBI taxonomy): Eukaryota > Metazoa > Arthropoda > Arachnida > Sarcoptiformes > Scheloribatidae > Scheloribates > Scheloribates pallidulus. The sequence goes on along the minus strand of JAQGBE010000695.1, from coordinate 2,953 downwards.
AATGCGACAAAGCGTTCGCAAAGGACTTCATGCAAAGACATGGCGTTCCCACTGCCAAATACCAGAACTTCAGTGACGCCGCGGCCGCCAAGAAGTTCGTTCAGTCAGAGCCAAATGCATTGGTGGTGAAGGCCAGTGGCTTAGCCGCCGGCAAAGGAGTGATTGTTGCCGCCAACCAGAAGGAGGCGTCCGATGCCATCGATTCGATTCTTTTGGATAAAAGTTTTGGCAATGCGGGGAATACTATAGTGGTTGAAGAATTGTTGCAAGGTGACGAAGTGTCGGTCCTGGCATTCACCGATGGCACCGCATTCAAAGCGCTGCTGCCTTCCCAGGACCACAAGAGGGCATACGAGAATGACCAAGGTCCCAACACTGGCGGAATGGGTGCTTATTGTCCGTATCCGTTCCTCGACGACAATACAATGAAAATCGTCGAAAGAGATATTCTGCAGAAGACTATCGATGGCTTACGACAAGAAGGAAAGCCATTCGTCGGTCTGCTATACGCGGGTCTAATGCTCACTAAAGACGGTCCGAAAGTGATTGAATTCAATTGCCGTTTCGGAGATCCGGAGACCCAATCAGTTGTGCCGTTACTCGAATCCGACTTATATGACGTTTGCATGGCTTGCACTCAAAGCAAGTTGACTTCAGTTGATCTCAAGTGGAAAGACAAGAGTGCCTGCGGTGTTGTCATCGCGAGCCAGGGATACCCCAACTCTCCGATCAAAGGTCAAGAGATTCATGGCCTCGTAGACGCTCTGGCGGCCGGTCTCTTGGTCTTTCACGGAGGCACTCAATTTAAAGATAATAAGTATTACAATTCTGGCGGAAGAATATTATCGGTGGTTGCGGTGGACAACGACTTAGAGAGCGCTGCCAAGAGAGCCTTGAAAGGCGCGGATCTGATTAGAATTGATAACTGTTTCTATCGGAAAGATATCGCTCGGAAAGCAATAAACAGGTATCAATTGAGAAATAGCTTGATAATTTAGCAAGTGGGTGCAACTCGACCAGATCATTGCTTGTTTGTCTCAAACTGCCTAGTTTCTATTATCTAACTAATTAAATAACAAAATCAGACCACTTTTTAGATTAGAATTCTACATACATAACAACAAGATAATAATAATTGTTATCGACCAGGTTGCCCAAGTCATTGGACTACAAGTCAAGTGGTGTTGACATTATTGCCGGCGAAGAATTGGTGAATAAGATTAAAGGCTTTACGAGCGGCACAAAGAGGTCGGGAGTTGTCGACCAAATCGGAGGATTCGGTGCTCTCTTTGATTTAAAAGAGACGGGTTATAGAGACCCGATATTGGTCTCGGGCACAGACGGAGTGGGCACCAAACTGAGAGTGGCACTCGACTACGGCAAGCTCGACACTGTGGGCATCGACCTGGTGGCCATGTGCGTCAACGACATCCTTGTCCAGGGGGCACAGCCCTTGTATTTCCTTGACTACTATGCCTGCAGTAGACTCGATGTAAATGTTGCTGGAAAAGTTATCGAGGGCATCGCCACAGGGTGTCGAGAATCTAATTGCGCTTTAATTGGTATAATATATCCTGATACTTTTCATAATTCATTGCCCATCTCAAAACTATCATTCACGCTAACCAGGCGGTGAAACAGCGGAAATGCCCGGAATGTACGCCGAGGAAGACTTTGACCTAGCTGGCTTTGCGGTTGGCGCTGTCGAACGGGCCGACCTCTTGCCTCGAGTCAGAGATATCCAAGTGAATGATGTGGTGATTGGCATTCCTTCGAGTGGTGTCCACAGCAATGGCTTCAGTCTCGTCAGAAAAGTATTCGAAGTCAAACGAATCAAATATTCAGATCCGACACCATTTGACACTTCACTCACTTTCGGCGATGTCTTACTTAAGCCGACAAAACTTTATGTCAAACCTCTTTTACCCGTATTGTCCGCCAAGAAAGTCAAGGCCTTGGCTCACATCACAGGCGGCGGTCTCATAGAGAATATTCCTCGGTATGGATCGGCTTTATTACTAACTAAACAATCCCAAATCCAAATAAACACTCCTTACCCTCGACCCCCGTACTCATAGTGTATTAGCCCTCAGCAGAGGTTAGAATGGAGTGACAGACACATCCAGTCCTAAGTTTTGTTTCAAAGTATAGAGAAATTTACGACAAATAGTATTTTAGGCAATTTGCTTCAAACTATTTATTCATTGTATTCTTTTATTCGAAGAATATTACCGAAAGAGTTGGCGGTGGTATTGGACGCGTCCAAATGGCAAGTGAACGATATCTTCAAGTGGCTGCAGGCACAGGGCAATGTCTCCTCGTTCGAAATGCTCAAGACATTCAATTGTGGTCTCGGAATGATTTGTATCGTTAGTCCGACGGACGCACAATCGGTACTAAAACTGATCGAACAGAACGGAGAGACCGCACATGTGGTCGGACATGTGACCGAACGCAAAGACGAAGCGGTCATTGTCCACAACTTTCCGATCAGTCGGACTGTTGTCGAACCGATTAAGAAGAAACGGGTAGCGGTTCTGCTGTCTGGCAGTGGAACCAACTTCCAAGCGATCGCTGACTATGTGGCCAAACACGCGGCCAATACTGCCATTGACTTAGCGCTCGTCATCTCCGACAAAAAGGACGCCGAAGGAGTTGCCAGAGCGCGCAAGGCTGGCATCACCACTAAAGTTTTGATTAAGAAGAAGGAGCAAGACCGTCAAGCCTATGACGATGGCATCCAAAGAGTGCTTTTAGAACATTCCATAGATATCGTGTGTTTGGCCGGATATATGAAGATTCTGACCGACAAGTTCGTCAACCAATGGCTCGGACGCATGGTTAACATTCACCCATCGATTTTGCCGCTCTTCAAAGGCATGAGTGCATACAAACAGGCCCTGGAGGCCAAAGTCAGACTGACCGGATGCACCGTCCACTTCGTCACCCCTGA
>JAQGBE010000694.1:0-15507 GCA_034698225.1 Scheloribates latipes | reverse complement strand
TCTCAATAGCGAACACTGTATTCCCTTTGCAAATGTGAGTCATAGAGCTTTCCGCCCTTTCAATTAATTCACTCTCATTTGTTCTTTTGCTCCAAATGTTGTAACTTTTGTGCGAAAAATTATCGTTGGATTTCATATTAACTGAATTCACTCGATTATTAGAATAGTTTGTTATGCGATTGTCGGCTCATTTAGCTTGTAGACTAATTAGAAGGCCAGGACAGGTCAATTTGATTATTAATAATAGTTAGATAGTTCAGTCATTTGCCGGCAGTCAACGCCATTCGTTTGCCATTTGCGAACCATTTGTTTCGGTGGTTTCAATGTCCGACTGTTTGTCAAAGCGAATGCAAATTATAGCTTAAGAGCAAAAACACTGAGAATGCCTATAAAAATATAAACTTGTTTTGTGAGCCAAACATTTGGCGGATAATAAAATGAATGTCAAATGAGAGACAATTAATCTGAAGCGCCATTAATGGCATTAAATACGGAAATTCGGCCAAAAATAGCCAACAATTTAGTCAATTGGAGTGAGCGCTGAAATTGTTTTAAATAAGTTTGGAATTAATCGCAAACTCTTATCGCACTCTAATCTGAAGCAACAAAATACTATTAAACCCACAAATTTAGTGTATATACACATAAATATTTTAATAATCCGCTAATGGATTGAATAAATTGTTTTTATTAATAGAAACAATTATTGAAGTCTTCCTCAAAGGGAGAGAAAAATAGATTTTCGATTGTGTGAGGAATTGAGTGAAGACAAGCCGTGAAATGGCATTGAATGAGGTCTGGCAGTGAGCGCACACCACAACCACTTCGGGTCACTTCCAGTCCTAGCGGTGGGGATCGGGTGTTGGCTCCCAATAACAACTCATTAAATCCGTATTACAGACGGCGGCACTTCGGCTCGGCTTTTGACCGATTGCTCGCCGAAGACAGACGTCAGAGGATTTGCAATCGGTTCCAAAGTAAACAAGGAATTGCTTATTCAATTCAACTATCAATTAAGAGCCGCCCACTGCTGCACATCTATGACCTGCCATCCGACCAAATGATTGACGATTTTTTTTCAAACCAAAAGGATTTTTAATGTTAAATACAAGTGTAGACACTGTAGAGAGACGTGTGAATCGTCAGTATTTAAAGCTCTAGGAAATAAAGGTTTGGCATCAGAGGAAGCGATCGATTGCCACAAGAATTGTGAATATCTCTTAAATAGTTTAATCTAATTATAGATCAAAGATATAATTCTAATACAATAATTGGAATTTTATTCAAATTCTGTGAACCTTTTCCTAAGAATCCATTAAACTTCAAACTCAAGAATTATTGCCATCGAGTGAAACACGACTCAAACGACCCCTAATTTATTAATGTTTGCTCAGGGCTTGGATTTTCACTGAACAGTTCGGGACTTCATATCCGATAAATTAATGATTGAAAACTAGGAAACGAATCACTTATTGCAGTGTTAGTTAAGTTTAGTTTAGTTATCGGCATTCGAGTCGGCATTCAATGGCTTTGACTGGCGTTCGATGGCTTCCAATGGCTTTCGTTGCCTTTCGTTGGCTTCGTTTGCGAAACTAAATTGAATTTATGTCACAAATGCTGTGTATTTCACATCAGTTCACAAATAGCTCTCAAATATTAAATTCATTTACATTTAATCCCTATTAAAACGAATCAATGGTTTTGTAATTTTGATGAATCGCTGCAATCAATCATTTAATTAATCACAAACTTATCTGTCGTTCAGTTATGAAGATTCGCTGAATTTCTCATTAAACTTATGATAATTGTTATAATCTATCAATTATTTAGTTTTGTTATTAAGGTTAATAATGTAGGCGAGGAATGAGTGGCGCGGAATGTATGTTCTATGCACTCGACTGTATTCACTGTATTCATGCAACATTCGAATTACCAATTTAATTCCCTCATTCCAATTGGCTCGATGCACCACCTTGGCCCTCTCCCTCTCCTCTCCCTCTAATTTCTTGCCATTTTAAAGGCTCGATTGCTCAATACGTTCGCAACGATTAATTAGCGATTCAAAGCATAGGTAGGATCGCAATGCGATTGTCTGTCGAATGTGTTGCGCAACCGACTGGACATCCCTGACATTAAAAAAGAACTTTTATTACGATCGCAAAAAAGCGAAGCAATTATTCGGAGGTATCTCACGATCGGAGGCATCGTCTCATGTATTGCCGGATGAGTTATGAATGTCTGAAGAGATAACTCGATTGGTATTCGAACCCCAAAACAGATAATGCATTCAATTATTATTATTACGAAAATATGAATTTCGGTATTAATGACATCAAACGATGCGTTAATGAAATTGCGAGAAACAAAGAGCAAAACAAAAGAGGATTCGAGTCAATGGAAACAATGTTTTTAATAATTCTTCTTAAATACTATTTACAAATGTTCTGACAATGAATGCAATGTTAAGACAAATGAGTAATTAATTAGTTAATAATTAACTGCAATATTCAACAATCGGTTATGTAATGCAAGTGTTTGAATGGCATCGATATGTTGTTTGATTGGCATTGAATGCATAATTCAAACGATAATCAGATAAATAAATTTAATAAAAGTAATGACAAAATGAGATAAAAAAGTCGATTCGACCTAAATATCAATCAAATATCAGTAGACTCTTGAGTCGAGTCGAGTCCCCCTCGAATGCACCCCTAAAGCGCTCCTAACTTAATATTTCCTATTGTGTGGCCAATGCATCTGTCCGTCCGATTCTGGTCTCTTGAACCGCTTGTCGGGCCGCGAGTAGAGTGCGGCCACGTCTGCGTTCAAAGTGATTTCGTTGGCCTCCCGGAAGCCCTCGTTGATTGTGCCCCTATTCAGTCGGTGGCTGTGATGCTCCATAGGCTCGATGCGAGCCATACCCGGCTTGTATGAGCCCGAGTGGACGCCTGTCGTCTGGAGCTGAGACCAGGCAGAGGCGTACTTCTGGTAGAATCCACTGTTATCTCCACTGCTGTCGAATGTGCTGATGGTTTGAGCGTCTAATTGGTTGTGACTGTTCTTCACTCTGGATGGGGACCAGACAAGCAAACCGATCGACAATTAGATCAGTTGTATTACAAGTGGTTAATCAGCTGTCATATCACAGGATGAGATCAATTTCAAGAGATAAACCGCTGATTGCATGCAATCTGTGGCACATAAGTCGTGCGCTGAGAGTCTATTTAGGGAAAGCCTGTCCGACCCGAGCCGTCACTCATTGCCCTTCACTCGAACCGTATTAATGGAAGTATTAGTAGTTAATGGACTAACCGGCGATGTGTTAGGAGTGCCCGCATTCACACTAATCACTGTTAATAGTTAGGCAAATAAGTCGATTGCGCGGCCGGACTATCTCTCCAAAGAGCACTGACCGTCGCGCTTCTCTTCTTGGAGGTGACACTAATTGTGACCATGGTCATTTCAAGAGATAATCGGGGTCATTAGAGCGTCGGTAGAGTCATGTCATGGCAGTCAGTCAGAGCAGGGTTAGTTCATGCATTCAATGTGAGGGCAACAGCAACAACGACAATCGCATACAGCCTTACCTCCTGACTATTATCACCACGATTGTGATCACTGCCGCCAAGAAGACAAACCCGCCGAACACTGCCAGCGCTATAATGCCGCCCATATTGAGTCTGGCAGAGGCAGCTTTGCTCGGTCTTAGAAGACTGTCGTTGATTTCGTTGTCTTGTGTTCGGTATATGGTTGGACGCGTCGTACGACTCTTCGCGGTAGGTCTGCGAGTTGTCGTTGTGGTGGTAGTGGTAGTCGACGTGCTATAACTGGAAGAATAAATATTTGTCCGCCTGGTGTTGATGTAAGAAGGCTGAGGATGTGGCGTCGACGACACGGGTATCAAAGATATTTGGGGCACTCGTGAAGAAGAAGGTCTGTCGACATTCCAATTCTGAATTGGGTTCGCCGAAGACGGAGCGATTGTTGTCTTCCGTGTGGTTGTTGTAGTAGAAGTAGTTCCTCGAGTAGTGGTGGTCGTAGTGCTTGTGGACGAAGGCTTCTTGTCTGATGAAACAATAGTAATTAGGTGCAATGATCACAAGTTGCATCTAGGTGAAATACCTTTGCAGAAGCCGGGTTCTCCGTCCCAAAATCCGGCCACATTGCACGTGATCTGCGAGTCGCCGACCAATTCGAAGCCATCGTCGCAATTGTATTCGGCAACAGTTCCAAAGATAGTGCTGTTGTTCGAGATGGTGACCACAGAGTTGGCGATTATCGGAGGGTTGGGACAAATGACTGGTTCACATCTGGGCGGCGGTCCGTTCCACCTCTCATCGACATCGCAGATCAGATGACCCCTTCCCACCAAAATATATCCTTCTTTGCAGGAATAGGTTACAGAACTGAGATATGATCTCGAATTGTTGGACAGGAGATAATTTCCATTGGGAACGGACGCCGGAAAACCACACTCGAGGTCTGTTTATGGGAATCAAATTTTTTGATTTGTAATTTTAATTAACATTATTTTAACTCACATTTGCATTTCGGCGGGAATTCACTGAAGAACCCGTTTGGAAGACATGTCCGGATATTTGGACCGATCAGAAGACTTCCTTCGCCACAACGGTATTCAATAACTGATCCGATGTCCACATTTCTGGCCAGAATTGTCGAATTGGGCGGTCGCTCGGGTTTGCCGCAAGAGAGTGGTCGGTGTTGACAAACGAAGTTCAGATTGAGATTGCAATTGGTGTCAGACCAGAGCCATCCTTTGGTGCCATCAAATCTGGAGCAGTTGTCTCGATTACCAGGTAGATTCCAAAAAGATATGGTCACATCTTTGCCATTAATCCACTTCCAATTGGTCGGATTGTTGGGGTCTCTGAGAGCGCCCAACCAGTACTGGCCATTGGGATCATTCCTATGTCTTCTGTAGAGCTCCCAACTGAGGAAGCCTTGGAGGGCAGGGGAGGTCTCGTCGACAAGGCTTCCCCCTCTCACTTCACAAAACCTCCGGGCACTGTCGAAATTGAGCGGTTGGTTATTGTAAAAGATATAACACTTTCCGTTATAAGTGGAAGTACTGCCGAGCGGTTGGTCTCGGAATGACGGACATTGCTCTATGGATAGGGCTGTCGAACGAGAGTGAGTGAGTGGTTGTCAATTGTGGTGTCGTATAGTGTTTGGTGCTATCAAACAATATATACCATACCATGATCTGTGTAGACGAACGTCTCGCAGATAGATAAGGGATTTCCCGGCGATTCTAGTGTAATGCTGACGAACGCTCCGGGCATCGGTCGGGCACAGGGCAAGAACAACGGTCGCCCTTCTTCTAAAAATCCGGTGAACTTATTGCAGACCGGGTTAACGCCGAGGTCTGGTCTGTTGTTGCCGACCCTCACTGTGATGACAGCGGGTCTGTTGTTCTGACAACAGGACGACCCGAAGTCGATTCGGACGAGCTATGGGTCGAAAGAGAGGGTTCGAGAAAAGAGATTAAGTTTTCTATGATTAGACAGAATGTGATTGTGATTGTGATCAGTGATTAGCGCAGATGACACACCTGAACGAGAACAGGTTCGAGGAGATTGACGTAGAACCAGGGCGAGCGCTCAGCCTCGGTCATTGTGCAGGTATTGGCGTTGTAGAAGCTGCTGGTGCCTGATATTGGTATTGGTATTGCAATCGAATTACACAACGTATTTAGTATTCAAAGTATTGCATAAAAGCGCCGATTGTTTGGCGGATAATTGACAAGTGATTTATGGCAAAGCAATTGTATGATAACATACTTCCATCGACGGCCTTCTGAGCGGATCCCTGACCGACAGTCGACGACTGCATCGCTGCCTTACCCACGGCTACGTTGAGCACTGGAATCGGAACAAACATTAGTTTAGATTAAAGTCTCGATTCAATTAATAATAAATAGAATGAGAAATTGGATATCAAATTAATTTTGAGATAATCTCCGAGTAAATGATAATTAATCGGAAAGTTGTTGAACTGTTTTGTTACTGCAACGCAAGTGTCGAGTGAAATGAGTTGAGAACATTAGCGGCAAAAAGTGGGCCCAAAAGATAATTTTCAATTATATCTATTATTGTAGTGACAACTCGTGTGCCGGAGTTGTGCCGGAGTTGAGCGCTCGGCTCGGAGTGACCCAAATTGGATGAAAAGTATTTCGGTTTTCATAATACATATTAAATTCGTTTTACGAAAGTATTAGCCAAACGTGACTCACGAATAATGGACTGCCTTTTGAGGCAATAAATTAGTCAAACTTTGCACAACTGATGCCTTCATTGTTCATATTCTTCCAGTTATTAGCGAACTAATGGCCGGCCATTCATCAGAGATGACTATTATCTACAGATCTGACAAACATTTTATACCTTAGATAAACATTACGATTGCATAACGTCTTTATTGAATTAAATTCCTTAAAGTTTTATTCGAAGTGAAAAATTAATCAAAACCTCTTGTCTTGCGTTTGACTTATGTCTAATGGTTTCGAAATGTGAGCCCAAGAGGAAGCGTTTGGATGTGTTTGGTGTTCACGACTCGATGCAGACAATGCCAGTGCAGGCAATATATCATAACTTTTTGTTCTTTAACCATAAAACGGTTTGAGTCGACAATCGATTGGCAAAAGTTTGAGAACAGAAAAGCCATTGTTTTGAGCATTAAATGGACTTTAATTGCAAACCAATAAATTTTATTAGAAATTGTACTCAACGCAGACACCACTCAATAGAGACAACAGTTTCTCATAATTTTGTTTTATTTTTCAAATCAATAAACACAAAGGAAACCAAATCTATAGACCATTGAGTTAATAGTCATTTTCGAGTCTCAGTTCAGTTCAGTTTTAATATTATATTTTTGATTCGGTTTCGTTCCGACAAAGACTGGCGAACGGGTCTCACAAGGGGTAGAGAGGGGATCGATATTAGGGCTCATCTCACACTTGTTATTAACTTTAAAATTCTCTCTCTCTCTCCCCCCTTGAATTGTAAAAGTGACAAGGGAGGTCTAGAGGTGGGTATCGAAACAGTATATACACGTATAAGACTGGTCAGTGGAAACATCTGGGTCAATTTGAGAAGAAGCTTAAATTGAAGACCAAAGGAAAATTATAGAATTTGTGTGTTGGATGCCCGGAGCCCTCCCAAGGGGTCAATTGCGAGATAATTGCGATCGATTGTCAAATAGTGGTTTTTAGGTGTTTACCACTGTTAGCCATCTCTGGTTTGGCGCAAACGAAAGGAATGTTAAGAAGTGAGTGAAGAGAAGAGACAATTGTTTGGTGTGTGAGGTCAAGGATGAGAAAGCGTGTTAGCAATGAATGGCGAAGTATTGCAGAGATGTGTTTGCAGTTCTTTATCTATTGAAGAATTGATATTTAATTCAATTGGAAAAGAGATGAGCAATGATTGCCACGGTTTGTGCGGTGCCGTAGACTCGAGCGATGCTAACATTGACGGCTCCACTGATTCATTCACTTCCTGGTTAAGAGCAAAAAGTGCCGATCACTGGCTTATGGCTCGAGTCATGACTCTGGGCTTCGGTACTCAGGATTAACAGTTATAGTATCGCTTCGGTGGATACGGAATGCCTCGCAATGGTTGCCAACCCGTGTCTCACAAGTGGTGTGCATTCAAATGAACGCAACGCTTGCGATAAGGGCTGACCAACAGACACAATGATATCATTTTGTGAGAACAGAACCAAATCTTCATTAATGCATGCAAAAGCACTTCTCTCTCAGCCTAATCTCATTCAACTATATTTAACTCGAGTAATCATTTGTTTGAGACCAGTCGAGTAGACGTAGACGTAGGGCTCGTTTGGCCCCCTTTTGACACTTTGCCACACATTCATCAGGCGTTGCATCACTAGTGCCAATGCCATTGCCATACACTCGAGTCTCAACTAATGGACACCACAACAAGATAACTGACCCGGATATCGCTATCAGACGTTAGACATCGGGCATAATGCAGATTGGAGAATGATACTTTTACGGATTACAGGCTGAGCTCGGTTTAGCTGTTTGTCACCTACATATACATGTATATCTCGATCCGACGATATCCGGCTTAACTGGAAATGATAATTTTTCAGCCTAGTGGACTGTGTCAGTGACATTAAAATGACGCGAATTTTACTACACAAGGTCAAACAAGTTGAATTAGCTAAATCAATTGGCTTTGTAATTGATAAATTAGCCATGACACTTGTAAATGCGCCATTCAGGCTTGGTCTTAATTGTCACTAAACGTCAATTAATTAGCTCAACAGTTCAGATAAGCAATTAGCCACTATTGGAAATTACCTAGAACCTTATTTTTGTTTCTCGTGTTTACATTTCTGTAATTGTAATTGTATTGCAAAATATCGGAAAAACGTTAATTAGCGCTGAGTTTTGTGAATTAACTCATGAGTTGTCGGCGACGTAACGCCAATTTGGCGCTTAATTAAGTACAGTTGGAGGGCTAGAGCTGGTGCCGAGCGATGCCATCGACAATCAATAAGGACCAGAGTGTGGGCACTGACTGGTGAGCGCACAGCACAGCACACACACACCACTCGGACAGAGCGGCACAAACATTGGGTCTATGGGTTATAGAAACCTGAGTTCCTGGTAATGAGAAATACCTCACAATTACAAAACAGGAGTCGCTCTGAACTTGACTTTAGCGGAGAAGTGCTTCAGTTGAACGACCGTAACCTGCAATCCATGGCAGGGCTCGCAAGCACTCGCTCTCCACTCTCCAGCCAACGAGCGCTCGAGGAGTGGGGACTGACTGCCAGTGCCATCACTACTACCAGACATTTGGTAATTGTGTTCGGACTTCGAATCGCTCAGAAAATTCTTTGGTAAACATCGTTAATGATCTACCGATTCGAGCGGAGAACGGGTTGAACGGCAATCACAACCGTAAGCATCGTTTAGATCGGAAGTGCGATAAGAGTGCGAATGAAATTCAAATCGAAACAAAAGTCAATTATTTTAAACTATATAAAAGCGGTTTAGCGTTGGCTCTGATCAGTGATCACTACATGTTATGCCGTGTTATGCAACGCTCGTCTCGGCTCTGGTCGTCGTCGAGAGGCTGAGAGCCGTCAGAGCCGGCGATACGACATTCCAAAGCACACCAAAGCTAAAGAATTTGTGGCTCTCTTTTCAAATCAATTAATTTACAACTTTATGGAGAAATGCATTTAATTGCTGAGAAACCATCGAATTAATGGCAGACTTGCGATCGAAATTTTATAAAATACCAGATCCTGTTTGTCGTGAACTCTGCGTTTCGTTTTTAATCCTCATTAAAGCTAAAGGCGAGGGATATATCAGATTTAAATTGGGAACAATGCCAGTGACGGATCAGTTGGCGTCAAATCTATTATTTGTCTCAAAAAGCTTATTAATTGATAGGATGTCATCAAAGATGGAACGGAATAACGCATTTCAATGCCTTAGAGCTCATCAATGATTCATTGAATTGGCAATCAGTTTAATGGTTGGTAGACATCGAGAACATCCAACTATTGGACTCATCGCTAGAGTCAACCAACCGATCACTTATTGCATATTTGACCGCAAATCTAGTTTCAAATCGACTTCCAAATGATTAAAAATTGTATTTTTCGAAGACTTTCTCACAAATAATGAAAATTATTGGCTATAATGGACGGAAATGATAGGACAGAGCGGAGGAAATGACTTCGAAAAGACAACTCATTACTAATGGCATTGATATTCTTCGCGCTTTATAGCACATAATTCAAACATTATGTCAATGAATATGTTCTGGAATTTAAATGCGAAATCAAATTTCAAAATTGTAATCAATTTTTCTCTCATTTTCCTCAAAACATTCGATAAAAAAGATTCAATTCACAGAAAAAATATTGTTCTTTCATTGAACTGGAATTCTAAGAACTAATTTAAAAGACAATATAAAGCGAACACAATATTTATGTTTCATATTTTAATTTCTCGAATCGCTTATCGATGAACTCGACTAAACAAGATAACCCAAAGAATGTAAGCCAAGTGCACTTTTGTCGACGATTACATCGATACAAAGCGCTGGCACTGACAGGCGAGCGGCGCACAGGTATTGCCACTGATTTGTCTGATACGGTAAGTGTTAAACCGGACACAAAAAATTTGTTTATTGTACGGCTTAACGGCAAGCAAAGTGTCAGCGGTTTAGTCACTGGTCTACACCAATACGGGCCACATATCTCTAGAGTCTAGAGTCTATATCCTGGGTAATAGAGGGGTGCAATACGTGCCAACACTCACCGCAAAAGGGTATTCCCGAGGGCTCCCATTTGCCAGCACTGCAGGTGCGACGGGACGGACCCAGAAGTTCGTAGCCATTATCGCACGTATATGTGGCGACCGTTCCGTTCCGTATCGAGTCTGTGCTCAGCGATATGGAGGCGTGCGATGGAGAGCCAGGATATCCGCACGAATCGACTTTTTAGGCGAAAAACAAAACAATATTAGAATATTAGTGATCGAGTCGTAGATTAGATTATATAAGGATTACATCTAACATATCGTTAGATAATTAAAGACAATATGTGTGTCACCACTGCTATCACGAACTCGACGGTCAGTCGACTCCAGTGATGTCGAGTGACACCAGTTGTCGATCACTCACCGGTTCCAATAGTTGCCGATAAGAAGAGAAGCAAAAAGATGGCAAATAAATCCATTGTGAAAAATAGGCAGTGTTTTGGTGTTTTGGAACACATTTGAGCCAAACTTAAAACTCAAAAACTTCTTTCAAACTTTGAATGACTAGACTCTAGTCTCGAGTCATAACTTTGAACGAGTGTTCAGTCGATGCCTTACCTCAGTCTCAGTCTCGGTCTTACCTCAGTCTCAACACAGAGTCAGCACTACGTCAGACACTCTCAGCCAATGACCCGACGAGTGCCGCGACGTCACGCATAGACAACACTCGCCTGGCTTTGCGAGATAAATATGGATTACCCAGACTTGTTGTGAAAAGTTTGCTGGCATACCAAATGACCAAGATACATTGTACATTGTACATTGGCTAATCAATATATATCAATGTGTCTTGTTATATTAATCCTGAACTGTTTTGTTGTTTCAAACTTATCGACAAGGTTATTATTCAGTTCGAAACCCACTGGATCAAACTTTATACACAAATATAACTTGGAGAGCTATAACAAGTTGTTGCATGCATTAATTTTTGCCGCAATTTTACCATGAAACTTATAAAAATGTGTGTTTGTTGGCTAGCCTTCCACCTTGCATGTTTCTTGGCAGACCTGTTGCATTGAGCGACAGTATGCAAGGTGTTTGAGCGCTAGCTTTCGCTAATAGTTAAGCAAAATGTTTGGTTATTCTCATTAAGAAGAGACTCGATTTGAGAGCGAAATACATATGAATTAGTGCTAAATATTTGGGTTGAATTGAATTGAATTGAAAAACATTATATCCATTATTATAAGTCATATATTTATTTCTTTCGAACTGATTATTGTTATTATATTTGAGAAATAATAACAGATTTGTGTCTCGACTTAGAGAAGGATCTAAATATAAAAGAGAAGGAAAGGTGGAAATCATGTTCTGATGCATAACAATATGACTTTTTTGCTATCTTTCAATACATATATTAATACATTTGGAGAGACAATGAGATTCTTCGAGAGAAACACATTTATTGCCAATAAGTGGTTAACTATTGTATTGTTTGTCCGAATGGCAACCACTCGGAGGGGTTGACCCAAATGTCAGTCCAATGCCTCGTCTATTGATCGGAGAAAAGTGTTCTTTCTTTCGGCGAACAGTACTCGAAACGGTTTGAGTGTCGGGTCGTTGACTCGCATTCAATGTCATTATTAGCCTCTAATTAATTGCAAGATATGGTAGTAATTATTGGCGAAAACACGTCTAAACAATGGTTTCGGATCAGCGAAGAGTCGATCGCATATTAATGGCGTGTCTTCGCTGTAATCGATTCGACCCAAACGGAAGTCTTCGGTCCTCCAGATGTCGACGAAACGACATTTTCCGCTCCAAGAATAACAATAATTCGTCTCTAAAACAATGTAATCGATCGAAAGTGACGAGAGATGACTGTGAACTGACTCCAAGTCATGTGAACTGAAGAAATACATAAATCATTTATGAGAATAATTTTCTTATGGGAGAAGAGTTTCAACTTTTGCCAAATTTTCAAATTATTTTTTGCTTATTTAAAAAAAACTTTTACGGAAAAACTGTTCTGTTATTTACATTCCGGTGAAAAGCGTGCGTTCAATACCTGTATAATTGATATATAAGATAAGTCCGATTCCTAATTACAGACGACTCATAATACGGATGATTGACTAAACGGAGAGAAGAGACGAAGAAAGAACAAGATATTCAATTAAAATACATATTTGCATATAAACGAGCAAAAGGTTGAATCACTCGGCGTTTCGAAAGCGAATCGGAAAACGCGTCGGCGATAGGCCTTTGCGGGCAATCGATCGGAAAGACGGCGAATAATAATATTAATAATAATGAATCGATTTTAAAGATTGTATTGAATTGAATTTAGAATTGAGTTCAAAAATAGAAACCCAATAGAAAAGTCGAATTGTGAGCCGAACCGTTATGAACTCGTTCAGTTCAGTTCAGTTCAGTCAGATATTTATCGCAATCTTTTCATCTGTTGTTCACAAGAGTTGTTATTATTTGCCGATCGCTGTTCTGTCATTCGGTTCGCAACTAAAAGAAGAAGTTATCTGAAAAAGTCATCCAATTGTTTCTCATGTGAAGACGAGTTTAGCAGATAATGAAATTCATCACTCGTCAGTCAATACAAACAATAATTAGTTGGAAATTATTGTAATTCTATTCCGATTGCGATCGGCATTGGCTGCGACTCAATGACTGAACGGCTGATGACTGGTCTGATTAGAAGCGAATTACAACACATTTCCTATCAGACGAGTCAGCGATCGGACACAGAGGTTGTAATTTGACGAATCAAATGGCAATTTTCCGGTCAGAGTATAGGGAAAATTCATTAGATTTGTGTCCCATGTTATGGGAATTAAAGGTAAGGTCGGACTCGAAGTGTTTGTGTGTCTATCGGTGTTTGGGATTCATTGCCAGAGAGGCAGAGAAACGTCGAGTCATTGTATAATACATAATATGTTTTAATAAGAGGTGTCAACGATATTAAAATTGGATATTTGCTGAGCTCTAAGTGCAGGGTTTGTGCACTTCGTAGGGGTTTGTAGGCCAGAGAACAATAAATAATTACAACACTGTTATGGTGTGCCATATATTTGATGTCCTTTTCTCTCGCTTCTCATCACTTAATTGAGAGGAAAACTAAATTTCTTGTGAAGGTCTGCGCCATAATCGCAAACCCACTAAACCTTTCCATTTTAATCTCGATTCAGGTCCCGAATACTACTCGAGACTAACGGACAGACATCTAATCGAAACCGATTTTATCGATCATTAGACAAACTTTTTCTCAGACTTTGATTTTAGCGTAAAAGTGGAGAACGAATCGGCAAAGTGTGAAAACTTGGCTAATGTTTGGCTCATTAAAGGGATCGTTGAATTTGGCGATACGTAACGTAAGAGTAGTGTATTCGTTAGCTAACAGTTAGCAAGCTCAATGACTTTTAGGCGATTAAGGACAATCTTTTTATGGTAATTATTGATGGTACCAATGCAATGCATGTTGCTATCAATTTTTGGTGGGAATCGCTACTAAATATCAAAAGATAAAAGACATAAATCTTAACTATAAATGGTTTCAGTGTTGTTGTCGCCAATTAATTGCTTAATTGAAGCATAAATGGAATCGGAGGACCTGCCCAACACACAAAATGGTCATGGACATCTCTCACCGCATTTCGTTAGTCGCAAAAAGACATCGGAATTTCAGTTATTTAAGGATTTTTGCAAAAATAGAAACAATTCTTTAATCGCTAAAAATATGCAAACATTTGCCGTATTCTTAATGACTGACTAATGAGAGGTACGAATGGAAAAGTAAACTCAGTATCAGTTTCCGCATAAAAGCCTAATAATACGGGAATTGTTACTAAATTATTGCGTTTGCTTTCCAAACAATTATCATTCAAATTGAATAGATATCGGAATTCGGCGAAAAGTTTTTTTCTACTTATTTAATAGTTTTTGATTTTTGTATTCAATATAAATGTGAACCCAATTCTTGTGTTATTTCGCTGTGAAAATCACGAAAAATGCTTTTTTCAATTGAATGGAGAGAAAAAGTACTTTTCTTTTCAGGAGATAATAAAAAAGCATTTAAACGATCGGCAGAATAGAAGTGATCACAAAAAAATATAAATAACTGTTTGAGGATTAATAAATTGAGAAATTAAAGAAGAGAGGCATGAATTTCGTGATGACTTAATGAATACAAACGATTCAAACGTTCACAAATCGAAAGGGAAATGAGAGGCAAACGCGAAAAGGGATGCAAAAGGAGCACAAAAAAGCGATCCAAAGCCTCCCTTAATTTGAAACGCGATTTCCGTCCGCTTTTTGCCGAGTGATTAACCCATTATACCTATTGGTCTGCGCGTCGATAGCATCAGATTAGCCATTGTGGGCATTGGCCCTAAAATCCATATTAAAAGTCATGAGAAGAACTTTCACCGCACAAGCAATACATTAGTGAAGACTTTTTTATGCAAATATAGAGAAATTTGTTTTGTTTTTGATTCCACTGATGATAGCATAAGTATTGAGCATTTTTGTCGGATTCTCTGAGAATTAGGTGAAACTCCTCTTTCTCATCAAAAAGGCATTTTTAGGCCATTATTCACGAAATGTTGTGAATTGTAATCGAGTTAAAGGAAATTTATAGTATATTCCGAGTGACTGTTGGTTAAGGGGTTATCGCTCTTACGTTCTCAATAGGACTCGACTTTTGCTTCGCCAACCGTTTTGTGTAATAAAAGTTTAGATAACTTTTGGTCGGCTTTTGTGTTGGCAGTCGAGTATTGCATTTAAATAAAATATAATTCGCTTTTTTTAGATTAAAAATATTTTTACCAAAAGTCGTGGTTTTCACTCGAGTCAGACCTGTGCTCAGTCTGGAGTCCAGACTCTGGACATAACCGGAGAGGCAGTGGTCGTGTCTGTACTTCATTGTGACAGTTACTGCATGACAGCAGAACCAGATTCGCAACTTCTATCCCCCGAACAGTTTGCGGGCCTTTTATTTTAGAATTGAATAAAAAATAAATAAATAAAAACTAAAAGAAATAACTATTTTCTGGCCGTAAATCGCATCCAATTTGGACTCGAGATTGGAGTTCAGTCGCAAAACGGCTTTATTTGTTCGGAAATCAAATTGAATTCTGGAATACATTAAAACTTATAAATATTTTTTTTCTGCCGAAACTTATAACCGAAAAATACTATTTCATTATTTGGACTCTAATTGAAAAACT